>CM051257.1:7367074-7377074 GCA_027921565.1 Artemia sinica | reverse complement strand
AGTGAAAGTGTAATTTACACATTATAAGTATCTTAAAAACTTAGAAAAAAATAATCGCAAATCCATTTTGTTGAAAGGACTTCCATATGAACTTCTGCGAGTTTTTGGCAGTAGTGGGTGCCAAATTTAAAAAAAGAAGAAGAAAAAATGTAGGGAAAAATCATCAAAATGAAGCTAAAAACATATGGCACCAAAATTTTAAGAAGGTTTAGTTTTCCTTTGAAAGCATAGTTGGCTTTGGGAACCAACACATTAATATTGTTAAATTTTTACGGACAAAAGTGTTATCAAATTCTACGAATTACTTTTTCTTATCTTCCAAGTGTAAAACTAGACAAACAAAAATAGTTTTGTATAGGAATTCTAGCAAATTCCCCCAATGTAAAATTTCACCTGGAAAGTTTAGCCCCTGGAAACTTCCCTCTCCACGGTAAATTCTCCTTGTGGGAGATTCTCACAGGAGAAAATTTACCCGTCCCCATTGAAAAGTGTCTGTACACTTCTCAATAGCAAATGCTATGCGTAAACGATGGACAAACTTCATACTTACAGACCTCTCTCCAAGGTTGTGAGGGGTCATGTTATCCCCGTTAATAACAGTCCATTCTGCCCATTCACTTAAAGTTATATAACAAAATTTTTGTTAAACATTTATTTTTTCAATAAGAGGTAAGTATAGTTTCTTGGGAGGAAGTTATGAATGAAAAAGAAAACGCATCGACGGCGTTTGACATTTTTCAAAAAATATTGTCACCTATTTATGATAAGTGTTGCCCCGTGAAGGTTAGAAGAAAAACGTCCCAAGGAAACCGTGGGTGACGAATAAAATTTTGGCAAAAATTAGTGAACGGAACAGACTTTATCGGTTGTACCTTGATTCTCCAACGCAACAAACCTTGAAGAATTTAGGAAAATTCAGAACAATGTAAATTTCCTCAGAAGGTCATCAATGAAACATTTTTATTCAGAGAAGTTTCGTGATAAAAACGGTGATGTTAAGGGAACTTGGCAAGTGATAAATGAGGCACTACGTGGTAATAACACTATAGACCCAGTGGATGAACTTGTAGTCGGTGAACAACAAATTAAAGGTAAGAAAGGTGTAGTGATGATTTTTGTAAATATTTTTCAAATGTTGTTATTCAATTTTCAAATTAATGTTAAAAATGATGTTGCTGGCCATGGGTATAAAAATGAGCTGTTTATTGATGACCGTGGGGAAGGTCGTTCCATGAAATTCGTAAAGTGCACTCAGTCTGATCTCAAAGACGCACTGAAAACAATAAAATTGAATTCAGCAGGAATTGACGGTCTTAGCCTTAAGGCATTTAAGGCAGTCGCCGCTTACCTTTTGCCTTGTCTTCTATACTTGGTGAACCTATCTATGGAAAAAGGTCAGTTCCCAGATGCTTTAAAACAAGCAAAAATTATACCTTTACATAAAGGTGGTGACAAAAGAGAAATGTCAAACTGGAGACTTATATCGATTCTGCCACTTTTCTCAAAAATATTTGAAAAGATTGTTCATAAGAAACTATATTCCTACCTTAATTCTCTTGGGTTTTTATGTGACACGCAATTTGGACTTAAAATCTCATTCTACTAGTCATGCAGTGCACCACCTTCTTGATGTTTTAAACGATGTATTTGAGAGCGTCTCTACTCCTTTATTTATTTTTATTGAATTTAAGAAAGCTTTTGATACTGTTGATTTTGAGCTGTTGTTAGAAAGGATGTCACATTTAGGGATAAAAGGAAATTCGATTGATTGGTTTCGTTCGTATTTGTATGGTAGATCAATGCGTGTAGTAGTGGGGGATATTGTCAGTTCACCTCGTCCTGTACTATGTGGAGTACCGCAAGGTTCTGTGTTAGGTCCGCTTTTATATTTAATTTATGTTGCACATTACAGTTCTACATTCCTGATGCCGCCATAACATCCTTTGCGGATGACACAGCTATAACGATTGCTGGAAAGGCTTTGAGTGAGCTTGTTTCAAAAGCAAATAAAGTGCTACTTGACCTGCATAATCTTACTAGTCTTAGTTGCTTAGCAGTACATGTGAGTAAAACTAATTACATGATTTTTAGTCGTACTGGAGTTATGATAATGTTTTCGGTTTGATTAATTTTAATGGTACAGAGATTAAGCAGATATTTGATACAAGGTATCTTGGTTTTCAGATTGATTGTAATTTAAATTGAAAAAAAACATAGTGAAATTGTATCAGTGAAAGTTGTGCGGGGCTTAGGGCTGATTCGTAGATATAAACATGCTTTTCCTGTTTCAGTTTTGAAAATTTTATATAATTCACTTATTCATCCTTACATTGTATACGGTTGTTCTGTATGGGCTAGTAATTTTGTTGTAAATTTTAAACGGATACAAATTGTGGAGAATAAAGCACTGCGCCTGCTTGGTGATTTTGAAAATTGTGAAAGTACAATGGATTGTTATCCCCATTTTAATATTTTAAATGTTGGGCAGTTGAAGGAATATCAGACAGGTATTTTTGTGTATCAGAGTTTAAATAAATTAGCACTTAATCATTTTTGTGATGTTTTATCATCGAATTCTGCGTACCACTATTATGATACAAGGAATTCTGAGGACCTAGTACATGAGAGACGACAAACTTCTTGGTCTAGTTTGGTTGAGGGGGGGGGGGCTGTATTCTGTCTTCTGTCTTGTGTAAGGATTGGTTTGCAGTTCCCATGACGTTTATTTCTTATTTATTTATATGATTGCTTTTTTTTCCATTATATATGTTAGTAAGTTTTTTTCAATATATATATGAGTGAGAAAAATAGTGAGTCCTGCCACAAACAAATCTGTATAGATTTTCACGTGGTAGGTCTGTTTTATATGTTTTTTTTGTGAATATTGATATTTAATAAAAATGAATTTTTCTTCTAAAAAAAAAAGAAGAACAACTATTGCTGTTCAAAAAATTTAAATATTCAAATTCTGTGCAAAATTTCAGTTATAGTCCAACATATTAATTACTACTACTACTACTACTAACAACTCATCGCAGCACCAAGCCGCCTGAGGCCAACACAGCTACGCACGCTCCTCCTCCACCCCAATCTATTCAAAGCCTCCCTTTTTACACCCGCCCACGAAGTTCCCATTTCCTTTAAATCTTTCTTTATGACGTCCTCCCAACCCAGACGGGGACGACCTGCTTTCCGTTTAGCCCTAGATGGTTGGCCGAAAAGAACAATCTTCGGCAATCTGTCATCCTTCATCCGAACAACATGCCCTAACCACCTCAACCTTTCTTTCATTATAGACCTAGAAAGCGGTATTGAACCACATTTTTCGTATAGCCTATTGTTTGAAATACGGTCAGTCAGCCGGGTACCCAGAACAATCCTTAAGCAATTTCTCTGGAAAACATCTAGCAAATCTTCATCCGCTTTTCGGAGCGTTCATGCTTCAGAGCCATATTTGACCACTGTCATCACTGTAGCTTCTAAGATTCTAATCTTGGTTTGCAGACTTATCTTCCTATTCTTCCAGACTTTTTTTAACTGTGAAAAAACACCTTGAGCCTTGGCTATTCTATTTTTAACATCTTCACTGCTCCCACCATCTTTACTAATAATACTACCAAGGTAAGTGAAACTGCCCACCTGATCAATCTTTTCATTACCCAACGTCACCTTTTCATCTTCACTTATTCCTAGCCTTAGTGACTTGGTCTTCCTAACATTAATTTTCAAACCAATACTAGCACCCTGAACTCGCAAAACCTCTAAAACTTCATTCATTTTGCTCACACTTTCATCTAGGATGCTTAAATCATCAGCATAATCCAAGTCCAGGAGACTTTTTCCTCCCCATTTGATTCCGTGGTCTCCCATTGCCTTTCCTGTGCTCCTTAAAACAAGTCCATCAAAATAATCCATATAAAGGGGGATAGAACACAACCCTGCTTAACTCCTGATTTAATACAAAACCAGCTGCTAACCTCATTTCCTACCTTAACCGCAGCAGTGTTATTCTCGTACATAGCACTAATCACTTTAATGTATTTGTCTGGCATACCATACAAGGATAAAACCTTTACTAAAGCTCCTCTATCAACAGAATCGAACGCTTGCTCATAATCTATAAAACTGAGGACTAAAGGTGTTTGAAAACTTAGGCACTTCTCAATTATTAACCTAAGAGTGAAAATTTGGTCAACACATCCTCTACCTTTTCTAAAACCGCACTGCTCTTCTCTTAAAACTTTGTCTACGGCATCTCTCAGTCTAAAAAGTATCATATTACTAAGCAATTTGCTACCTACAGAGACCAGACTAATACCTCGATAATTACCACACTCACTTTTATCACCTTTCTTATAAAGTGGCTTAATTAAGGTTTTCCTAAAATCATTAGGTACTTCCCCTTTTTCAAAAATCATATTCATAATCTCCAACAACTTATTTCTAACCTCAGAGCCACCATATTTAAGAAACTCATTTACTACCCTATCAGCACCTGGAGCCTTATTATTCTTTAATCCTTTTAGTACTGTTTCTAATTCCTCCTCACAAAACAAATCTTCCTTCACATCCAAGGTATCACAAACTTTTTCATTTTCCTCTATATTTTTTCCTGCAACTCTATCTCGGTTAAGCAAATTCTCAAAATGTTCGGCCCATCTCGCTTTAGCTTTTGTCTTATCGCTAATTGCCACCCCATTCCTATCTTTAACTGGGACAAGTCCGGATTGACTACTACCTCTCAATTTGTTAACGTGCCAGTACAATATTTTACTATTATGCCGTCTAGCTGCATCTTCTAAATCCTCGGCAATTTTATCCATGGCCTCCACTTCACACCTCCTTAGTTCATATTTCAATGCTTTCTCCACTTTCTTTACATTTCTTTTGTTTTCATGTGATCTATCACTCAGATAATTCTTGTACAAGTCCTTTCTCCTTTCTATTAAACTTAAAGCTTTTTCACTAATATTCTTAGCTGCAGTTCTAGCTTTCTTCCCTAATACACCTTCAGCAACTTCACAAATTATTTTCCTAAAATTATTCCAACCATCTTCCACATTATCAAATTTTAAACTCTCAAGTTTAGTATTCAACTGTTCCTGGAAAGTTTCTCTCAAATTCTCATCCTGGAGTCTACTAACATCATAACTTCCCGGGAGGTAATTACCCTTCCGATATTTCAGCTTTAAATTAACCCTTGACACTACTAGATGGTGATCTTTACTTTTAACATCAATAACAGCACTCCTATATACCCTAGTATCTTGTATTGATCCTGCCATTCTTCGATTTACTATAACATAATCAATAAGGTTTGCTGTCTTACCATCACGTGAATACCATGTTAGCTTATGAGCCATTTTATGACCAAACACCGTATTGGTTATAACTAGATTGTTATACCTACAAAATTGCAAAAGTCTGTATCCATTACTGTTTTCTTTTCCTACACCAAATTTACCTAAGCTGGGATACCATCTATCCTTATTTCTACCAACCTGGGCGTTAAAATCTCCCAGCAATAACATCATATTTCTACCTGGGACCTTGTCTATTTGCTCCTGTAACTGTAAGTAGAATTCATCTGAGTCACTAGTATCTCCATCAGTCGGTTCTACAGGGGCGTATACTACTATAACTGATACCTTGAACTTTCTAGTCATAAAATGAGCAATTAGTATTCTATTATTAATACCTTCCCAGCCTAAACAAGACTTAGCTGCTTCCTTATTCATCATGAGCCCTACTCCCTGTCTATGTAACCCATCCTTCCTGCCTGAGTAAACAAATTCTATATCACCTAATTTCATGCTTCCTACCCCTGGGATATGAGTTTCTGAAACTCCTAATAGATCCAGTTCGAATCGTCTGAATTCGTCAGTCAAAATGTCGATACGATAGTCATTTTTTAATGTCGTAACATTCCAAGTTCCAATTTTCATGTTCTTTAAATCATTGAAATTTTTTTCGCCTCAGGAAAAGCAATGATCCCAGATACCAGTGCAGGACGGGGATCACATATCTTCTCAAGTCTACACCGAAGTGCTTAAGCCGGCTTAGAACCGGACAGCAAGAAGTCCCTGGGACCTCCATGAATGGAGGCTTTGTGCAATCCTGGGCCCATCTTGGTCACAACATGGTTTTCAGCGCTTGGCGATGCTCTTCTATCAACAAGAGTCGAAATCCTGCACAGACAATCTCAAGCCTATTACCTCCGACTCATTATATATTCATGCCTACAAATATTATGCTACTACGGGGAGGCAACCCGTAATAGATAAATTAGCTAGGAAGAGGTTTTTCAGCCCAAAGACGCCCATCAAAACATACCAATCCCAGAAGAATTGTCCTTAGTCAGAATCCCGTGCGAATGCTGTGTCGTTTACTAGGCTATAATTTCCTCGAGGGGCGCCACTCCTCAAGTGGGAATAGAGTTGACCGCAAGGTCCCCAGTCTTGCAGGTACCCCGAAAAGGTCGAGGCAGCCCTTTGCAGAGGCCGTTGTCCATAGATCTGGATCTTACGCCCTGCCACAGTTGTCCTCCTATAGAGGATCCTCCCGCGATGGTGTTCTGCATCACCATGCAATTTAACCCATTGCTGGGAGAAGGTTTGCAACTCATGGAACTTGTGGATAAACAAGTGGGCCCTTTTGAGGGGCCTTCTTCCTCCTCCGCCTGTATTTATGACCCCGGGCAAGGGTGCCCCAGATTCTATTATGGACCCCCAGGGACAAGGTCCCCCTTGGTCCATGCCTCCTATGGAGGTACCCTACATATCTGTAGAGCGTTCCCCTATCGCCACCTGGGGACATGCTGAATGGCCTGGGGGAGGCCAGACAAACGGATCACTTTTGTTTTGCAAAGGCAATAACTCAGTGACATATTTAACCTACTACTTATAAATATACATAACTCACTGACTAGGCCTATATAAGTTATATACAGAAATATATAACTCAGTGACATATTTAGCCTACTACTTAAAATATGTGTAACTCACTGACTAGGCCTATATAAGTTATATACAGAAATATATAACTCAGTGACACATTAAACCTACTACTTATAAATATCTAGCCTAATTTAATGATTCACTTCAACTAATATCTAATATCTTCAACTAATAAACTAATATCTAGCCTAATTTATTGATTCACTTCAACATTAGCTTGCAGAACTAATGTAAAACCAATATCTAACCTAATTTAATGATTCACTTCAACTAATATCTAATATCTTCAACTAATAAACTAATATCTAGCCTAATTTATTGATTCACTTCAACATTAGCTTGCAAAACTAATGTAAAACCAATATCTAACCTAATTTAATGATTCACTTCAACTAATATCTAATATCTTCAACTAATAAACTAATATCTAGCCTAATTTATTGATTCACTTCAACATTAGCTTGCAAAACTAATGTAAAACTAATATCTAGGCTAATTTAATGATTCACTTCAACCTTAGCTTGCAGAACTAATGTAAAACTAATATCTAGGCTAATTTATTCATTTACTTCAACATTAGCTTCACATACTTCAACATACTTCAACATAATGAAACTTGTATATATTTGAAATCAACACAATAAGCCGATCCTCTTGACACACCTACTGGTATCAAAACTCTGTTTTTTCAGAGTTTCGGTTACTATTGAGCCGGGTTGCTCCTTAATATATTGAAAGGGCACTGCAAAAATTTTGTCATATTATATATATATATATATATACAAATGTTTTTTGGGGAAGATTTTCTGGTCTAAAAATCGATCTATATAGGTCACGAGTTCGATAAAATTCGCGGAGCCTTAATTTTGGGGGAAAATACATATGACTGACGTCATGTTTATATACATCAGTATCTTAATGACGTCATCCACTAATGTAAAAAGCTGCATCCATGTTACATCCATAAATGACCTCACATAAAAGATCACATTCTAATCTGTTTCAATGACGTCATTCATAGCATAAAAACAAGCGTTGTCTAGGAGGATCTATCAGTCTGTTTTTGAAAAGCAAATAGTTTAAAAAAAGGATGAACACGCTAGACAAGAAAAGTCCGTCGCCTCTTGAAAATATAAGGCTTTTGTCTATGAGTTCCTCCCGCCCTTTATTGTCGCAAGAAGAACGTCGAGCTCTTAAACGAGAGGATGTTAGACTAATGACATTTAATGGAAGGTGGACGAAGGATTTTATTGACACCAGAGAATTAGCTAAAGCTGGATTCTTTTTTGTCGGCCATGGTGACCAGGTTCAGTGTGCTTTTTGTGCAGGGGTGGTTGGACATTGGGAGGAGGGAGATGTGCCTATGGAAGAACATAGAAGACACTTTGAAATATGCCCCTTTGTGCGGGGATGTGATGTTGGAAACATTCCAGCTGAAGCTACAAATGGCTCCGAAGCCCCACTTATAAGTTTACCTTCTGCTGTACCCGGAGGCTATGATATTTGTGAGCGATATATTAGACTAGCAGTGGATAATCTTTCTGTCCGAAGTGGTGGTACAGCCCTTCCTAGCATCAATTCGCAGCCATTGGTCACATCAGTTCACAGTCATCTCAATTCACTGGCCAACCTCAGAATTAATACCCATCGAGGCCCTGAGCACCCTGATAAAACAACTTTTGAAGCTAGGTTAAAAACTTTTGCTAATTGGCATTACCATGAGCGGATGGATCCTCGCAAACTTGCTGAAGCTGGATTTTTCTATTTGGGAGAGTCAGATAAGGTGAAGTGTTTTCATTGTGATATGGGTTTGTGCAACTGGGAGGTAACAGATGACCCCTGGGTTGAACATGCAAGGTGGTTTAGTGACTGTGTATTTTTAATTCAGTCAAAGGGAGATGAATTTATTAAGGAAGTGAAAGAGTTACTTAAAAGGAAAGCAGAGGCCAAAAACACTGAAAGTGAAAGAAGGCTGGAAGAAAAACTGAAGAAAGAAATTGAAGGATCCGTGGCCAAGATGGCAATGGAAGTTGTAGAAGCTACCAAAGTGAGACAAGCTATTTTGAATCAGTTGAAGAGAACAGGCCAAGGATTTACGGCGGTTGATGCTTTGATTATTGCTGCCCTTGAAATACCCGATCAGCAAGTCGAGACTTCATCCTCTGTCCCACCCTCAAGTGGAACAGAGACGAATTTGCCAAGAATAAGAATTCGCGATGAATTTCGAATTCCTAGTGTTCCTCCTAGTGGAACAGAAACGAATTTGCCAAGAATAAGAATTCGCGTCTCGGAAATTGACCAGGAATTTGGATCATCGGCACTCCAAGAGCCAGAAGCTTCAGAACCCACCAATTGGTATCAGCTCCCAGAAGAACCAACCGTTTCAGCCGATCCTCGTTCCAATGCCGAAGTTGGTGAGGACATCTCTCCTGCGTGGTATGGGGTTCCCGCTCCACAGCCAAATGAGATTCCACCTGGTGAGCCTCCTGTCATAGTAAATGTCGTCTCTCCAAGAAGAAGTCTTGAAGAAGCAATGGATGTGGACAAGTTTGAAGAAGCAATTGAAGAACGATATAAGTGTAAAGTATGTCTGGACAAGCGAATCGAAGTCATATTTTTGCCATGCGGCCATCTTGCATCTTGTTCCAGCTGTACTTCTGCCTTAGCAAACTGCCCGCTCTGTCGTCAGGTTATTGGTGGCACGGCGAAAGTATTTCTTCCTTGAGTCAGCTTTATTTGGGTATAACTGGTTATAATATTAATTATAAATCTGGTACCATTTCAAATGCAAGATTTGACGTTTCGTTTTTCAGTGTTTTGGCTTGGCTCTCTCAGGTATAGAGAATGTAGCTCGTATGATATTTCTATTTCGATGATTATTCATCGCTTAGTCCATATTCATTATTCGAGTCGAGTATCTATATTATTGTAAATTTTCAGTGTTTGCTTTATTTCTGCTGTATGTTTTATAGAATTTGTAAAAAGATTCTTTTAATTTAGATATAATTGATGCATTATAAAAATTAGTGGTTTGATCTAAGTAA
>CM051257.1:7339574-7357074 GCA_027921565.1 Artemia sinica | reverse complement strand
ATATAATATGCTGACGTCTGCACAGCATACCCTTCAATGTAAACCGCTGAAAGTGCTTCAAACACCACAAAATCTCACTATTCAGCTAAGAGTCTAGCTGACCATATGCTCACACAGAGCACAGAACTCAATGTATATACCCTGATATTTCAACTCCTATAATCAAATGATATCTAATCAGATTCAAGTTAAATAAGGAGCAACCACTTGCAGTAGCTCATTCCAAATCACAGAGTGAGTCAAAAGGAAAATGGCTGAAAAGTCTCGACCGAAAAGCCTACGTTTGCTGAAATAGAAGAAGAAAGAAGGGTACAAGAGGCTACAATAATGACATTTCTTGAGAAATAAGTTCAGAACAGTCATAGGAACTCGTTTGAACGATTTTATCAACATCCATTTTGGAAATAGTTAAAAAAAAATAATACATTGAAGAATTTCATTTACATTATAGGAAGCTTGGTGTATTGTAGCAAATACCATTTGAATCGCTCTTGGTGTTAAAATAAAGCTGGAGAAGGTAAGGGGTATGCTTCCTTTAATGTTCTCAAGGACCTCTCTCTAGGATATGTCAAGTGTTTTTGCCCAAAACACACTTTTAGACCTCAGACTCCCCCCCCCCTGTTTCAGAAAACTTTTTGCGACAATCTTTGGGTTCAAGTAGAATAAAAGGTTGTAAGTTGATAAATTTTAATTAAATTATAATTCGGTTGGTTAACTGATGACGTTTTATTTTTAATCCAATTCAGTGGGCATGGGTTTTAAACCAAAGAAGTCAGATTTTCTAACTGTTTCAAGAATGGTCTTCCTTTATTCCGCCCTCCAATCTTACAATATATCCATGAATCTAATCTACCTTTCACTAAATCTGGATATGTAATACTTATGCCTTTTTTTGAGGGGGGGGACTTCATAATAATGGAACGTCCTTTCATCGCTGCTGGAATGTCCTTCTTACCATCCTTTTCATCACTGCTTGAGTATTTTTACTGAACTAAGGCCACCCATAGCTTTTGCATGCTCTAATCTTCTCATGATCTCCGAAATTCTTAGGCTTTCTCATTTGAGAAACCTTTTTATGCTCTACCTTTTTGCTTTGATGTTATCCTTACTTGCTCTTTCGATTCCATGTTTTCTTTTCTTATTACTCTCTTTCAAACAGTAATCCAAGATGAAGATTTAGCAATTCTAACAGTCATGCATGGGGACGGGGGGCTGAGCCTCTAGTCCCTCTTAAAATCCCAGGATTTTGCCGATTTTTATAATTTCCATTTTTTTGGTAAAGTATGTCTATTCTTTTGCGCTTTTTCGAATGTGTTCCACTTCCTCTAAATTGTCACACTATCATAATGATTTTTATCCTCGCATGTCTGACTTGCACATCTCATACAAAACACCATTCTTATTAAAAAAAACACCATTTCTTATTAAAGTAGGGAACGGTGTTTAAACTTGAAATAAGCAAATATTACTCTAAATATCATGGGCTGATATCGATCCCTTTTTACACTATTGTTTAAGTTGTACATTCAAAGTATGTACTCTTAAATCCGTACTTTTTTGCTTGGTGCTTTGAGGAGGATGGCTGTATTCAGGGCTGTATCCAGGATTTTTTTTTCGAGGGGGGGGGGGTACACAAAAAAACCTGAAAAACGCATAGAAATTTTTTTATATCCAATTTTATTACGTTTTCACGAGTCAGACAAACATTTCAGGGGGGGGGGGCGGGTCAAACCCCCTAACCCCTCCTGGATACAGCCTTGGCTGTATTAATCTCTATTTGAATACATAAGGTTTTCAAAATGGTTTTACGGATTAGTTTTAAGCTTAAATGATATGTAAAAAAAAGAAAAAAACGACACACCGATAGCAACAAAATCTGTTCAGAATGTTTCAGTGATCTGACCATAGCATTTTGAGTTCAAATGTTTTAAAATGTAACACGATAGATAAATAAAACATTTACAATTGTCAACCAGTAATTTTTTTCTTAATCTAATAACCTTCAGTTGAGTGCAACTTGAACTTCGTGCAAAGAGTAGTGGGGTGGGGGGAGAAACCCACTCATATTTGGGTTAGACTTCATTCTTTAATTTTATATGAAAAACCTTGTTTTTATTTGATTGCTGTATGTGTTAACTTTTCCGTAATGGGACAAATTAGACTCTATAATGTGATCAAGATCAAAACTCACAACTACGTGGGACTCTGCTATTGGAGACTGGGGATCTCGCTAAAAGCTTTTCCATGCCTTAAACCAAATTACTGTCTCTAACTTTCCGAACTCATAGACAAGCGACACAGTTGGAGCCAAAATTGTCATTCTATTTGTCATTATATTGTCTTTATATTGTCATTAAAATGCCATTTAATGCCAAAATTTCATTATACTGTCAAAATTGTCATTTTTGTTGTCATACAACAGGAAAACCCTCAGTAAGTTGAGGCACGATATTTTACTATTTAAATGATTGCTAGAATAAGCAAAATTGCCTGATTTGGTCCAGAGGACGTACTATTTTCAGAAAGGTGAAAGATAATCATTATTGTGGTCTAAAAAAGGCACTTTTAACATTACCGCACATCGACTTGTACCACTTGGGACCTTGGTAATACAAGCTTCCCAAAATGTCATTGCTGTCTGGAAGCTACCCCTTATTGGCCTTGCTGAAGGAGAAGGGAGGGGGGGGGGTAGAATTGGATTGTTACAAGCACTTGTCCATGAGCAGGATGCCCACCATTTTCCCTTTGTTGCTATTAAGTCTGATAGCTGTATTCCTCTTAATTTGCTTATTCGGGTCTTGCAAAAGCTGTAGATCTATTTTTAGTGGATACTAAAATTGCTTGTTTACTTATTCAGTTGTATTTTATTAGGTTCTGAAAGTGCAAGAAGGAATCTTGGCAATGTATGGTGTCGATGCTATTTTGTCTGTTTATTGCATGGCTGGTGGCGGAAAGTCAGTTATTGTAAACCAAGCCTTGCGATCACAACGACTTTTCAAGGAAATTTTTAATCAAGGAGTATATTGGGTTACTGTTGGAAAAGTAAGTTCCTTCGTTTTTTGAAATGAACGGCTTTAAAATTAATGAAATTAAAAAAAAACTATTTTTTCCAGATGAAAGTAAAGAGCGATATTAAAAGTTAAAACAAGTATAAATTATCCTATGTATAAGCGGTGCTGCTGCCCTCTCAACACTGGGCTCTTTGTGCTCTTACTATCATTTGAAAACTTATCTGTAAAACTTTCCTTTTTGTTCTTTTTTGTTTTATCATGTCCAGGGTTATCCGGAATATGACGGATTATGACAGTCTTCTCAACTTCCTGCTCTTTGTGCGAAAGTTTGCCTTTTGTATCAGTTAAAAAAAAACTTATTTTATATTTTTACCTCATTTATTGAAATTACTACATTGAAACTTTGAGGTGACACCAGGCTTGGCCACAACAGACCCCAGGGGGAAAGTGCTATTAGGGTCGGGGGGCTAGTTGCTGTCCGATTACTTTTGACCTTTGGAAAGGGCACTAGAACTCACGAGAATGAGCTCCCTCCCAAAACACTACAACTGCTGGTTCAATACAATCACCCCTTAAAAAAAAATTAAAAAAACATACCCATGATAAAATGAATACGAAATTTTATTTTTTTGTAGCTAGGCGCTTGAAAATTATGGTAATGAATTTTATGATAAAGCGAAAAAATGTTGAAATCTTAATGAAAAGTAGATATTTTTTTTGTATATATTGTCATAAGCTCCTTTTTTATCATAAGTTTTTATTAATATCATCATTGGTGACTCTTGCATTATAGTTCAATTACCCAAAACTCTTTGAAAGTGCCTACATATTTTTCTTTGGAAATCTACTCATACTTTTGATTTATTCCTTGATAATTCGGTAACTATTCAACTATTTCTGACAATAGGAAAATTTCACTGATGACTTGACAGAGATTGACTGCATAGACTGAACATTTGAGAAAAGAGTTGTGAACAATATATTGCTGGCTTAGATTATTATTGTTCTTACCATCCTCTGTGGATTTATGTCTTTGTGATTACTTATGTATTTTGAGTTCAAAGAACGTAAATACATTTGAGCATGAAGTCAAACAAATCTGTATTTAATTAACTATAATTAATTAAAATATTATCATTATTAAGCAGTTTTTTTTCGTCGTTCGGAGATAATTTTTTGGGTGAATTTCGCTATGCATATACAAAATATAATGTGAGTTGTCATCAAATTCTAAGGATAAATAGAAATGAAAACGCTAAGTTGATCCCTGCTTCAATTGCCAGGTGCAGGACTACAAATTTAATCTCGGGGAGTAGGAGTAGGTACTCTGAACTGGAGCTGGGACAAAAGTATATCCTGATACCAGCAAGTGCGTGCAGCTTTGGTTGTTTGTTTTTAAAGGAATCCATCGAAAAAAAATCTTTCGCCTCGTTTTGTGCATCTTGTTGCTTCCAACTTAATCACACCAATTTCGGATTCAGTGTTTTTCAGTCTTTCGTCCATTGCTTTTCCTTTAAAATAAACTACGCATATCAAGGAACTCCCGCAGAGGACATTCTATATCTCTTTCATAATCTTGTATGGTTGTTCACGTTCACAATAGACAGAATATACAGTATCGACGAAGGCTATATTTTCCATTAAAAATTAGTGACACAGATTTGAAACCATACAAGATTCATACTCCTCCTTCGGGCACGCGCGATTCCGTGCACACATCACGAGAAGCCTATGGAAAAATCTTTTTTATTTGTCCGACCACTAGCAACTTAACTAAGTTTCTGACGTATATTCCTAGGATTTGTACGCGCGGTATCAAATGTGTATCATGTTTGGAAAAAGAAGACGCTACAGTCTACAGTGTTCACGTTGCTGGTCATAGTACCATACTGAGTCTTTAGAGACCTTCTGTAAAATCCTTGGGTTTTGGGCTCTCTAGTGAGAATTAATATAAAATTTTGATTTTGACGAATAATAAATTTATAAATGTGACTAAATGAGTTTAAACGAAATTGAAATATGTTAAAATAGATGCGTAATTTAAATATATATATAAGATATAACCAATATAACAATTTAAAATGGAACAATATATACCAATATAGTTTCTGGGACCCCAGGTGAGAATTATATAAAATTTTGATTTTGACAAATAATAAACTTAAAAATGTGAAAAAATAAGTTAAAATATAAATAAGTTAAAATAAGTTTTTTAAATTAATACAAATATAAGGCAGTGTCATTCAGCCAGGGAGGGCTGGAGTCCCCCTTGCCCCCCACCTTATGGGCGCCCATGATGCTCATACAAGCATAGCCACACCTGACCTGTGACATATTGTGGGTAAATTGCACAATTACTGCTAGGTAATACGGAAAAAATGGTAATGTGGTCGCAAGAAAAATGAGTCAATTGCCGTTTTTGTGTATGAAAGTATGAAATACATAAAATTTTTTAATGGAAGTAAAATGTTACCCACTTATTATTCCTGATTAGATATGTGTCTATTTATTTTTCTGGGGGCAGGAAAGGATGGCGCAAATTTTTCTGAGGTTTTCCATAGATTTGGTGGTCAAAACAGTGACTCTAGGACCCGTCCTCTCGTCTTCAAAGCTGGTCCCATAGCTGGAATCTTCTTTTTTGCAGAAATGCAGCGGAAACAGGAATTGTGTTTTTAAGGCAATATCTTACGCTGAATTTGTCTACATATTCAAAATACTTCTCTGAGATTCGGTTGTCTCGATACATGTTAGCCTACCCTCAACCACGAATGTACCACCTCGAAAACAGGGTCTCGAGAACAAACGATCATTTTGATATGAAAACAATTGAAGGAAAGCCCAGTCGTTTCAATCATTTCAATAACCCGAAATAGAAATAGTCTTTACAATTTTTAGAAAAATAATTGTTTTTCTGCCATTGAACAGACTAACTGCCCCCCCCCCCTGTTGGTGAGAGGCTAGCTTATAAAGGGTTGTAATAAAAATTCAACTCAGGCTCTAGCGCCAATGGCAAATTCCAAAGCTTAGGCTAAAGCTGTTCTTCAGGACTTCATCTGCTGGTTTTTAGACTGACTTGACTTACTTACAAGGCGTTTTTGCTTGGGGATTCAAAGACCAAAATCCAAGGGCTAAGAGATTGAAAAATAAAACAACAGCAATGCCTTTTTAAGCTCAGCTCCCTCCCGCTAAGACGAAGGTCCACAGCGAAGCAAAAATGAACTAGGCTGTTGTTTAATCTTCGATTTAAAATGGTGTCATCGTTTTTATCAATCATCAGACAAAGTTGCGTTGTTTTTGTTTCTGCCATTGAACAGAAGGTCATTATTGTGGGTTTTGCACACCTTTCAGTACCGTTTTGGGTGACAGGTTTGCTAAAAAGGTGTTTTAAGAAACCTTTTACCTTGGTTTTATGCAGCGTTTTTACTCTAGCGTCCAATGGCAAGAAGATAAATCCAAAGCTGAGGCTCATACTGTTCTTGAGGACTCTATCTGCTGGTTTTTAGACTGACTTGGCTTGCTTACAACGCGTTATCGTTGGGGATTAATTGGCCAAAGTCTAAAAAATTAAAGAGATAAAAACAAATTAAAGATTATTTGACAAAATATGAATTTTATGGGAAATTATACTGATTAGAAAGCATCCTTCAAGAGTTACAAAACCAAAAATCACACATACTATTTAGTACCAATTAGAGGATGAATGAAGTTTGCTTAGGTAGCGCTAATTCTCAATGTTGCGTAGTAGTTGTGCTGTATGAACATTCTAGCTTTTCTCGCCTTCAACACTCGCGACAGCGCAAATGACGCTGATTTAACGTAAAAAATCTATGTTGTGGAAAATTGCCGCGAAAGTCCTTCTTCTCAAATCTTTTTTATGGTATTTGTCCAAAGGGATGAATTTAAATATTTCAGAAATACCTGAGACCATAGAGTTGCGAATGGTATTAGGGTAATTTAAAATTTTGTCTGTCCTCCCTTATGTTCGGGAGCCGTCTTAATCACAAACAATTGAAGAAAGAAAAACATGCAACGACAAAAATGCTTCTTAATGCTAAATTTGAAAAAATTTTCATGCCTTATGCCATGTTAAGACGAACCGATTATTCTTCAAAAATCGACGTTCCGGCGATAAAGATGACGCAAATTGTAATCGGATTTTTTTTCTAGGGAAAAGCTCTAGTTGCTCGTTGGTTTTGAAGGAATCGGCCGTTTAAAGAGTAGAAATTTACATAAAGAAAGAAAAACGAGCAAAAATCGGGTTTTTAAAGGCAAAATGAAAATACTGAAAAAACACAACAAAGCGAATATTTCGAGGGAACATCACATGAACAAGATTACTGAGTTTTCACCATTGTGCAAGGGTACAGACTGGCCCCAGGGTTTCGCCCAATCCTTTCGCTTTTCGTGTCTGAGCCATTGGACTTTGGCCTGTGAATCCCCATTGTAAACGCCTTATAAGCGAGTCAGGTGAGTCTAAGCCCAGCAGAATAAGTCCTAAAGAATAGTATGAGCCTCAGCTTTGGATTTTGCTTCTTGCCATTGGACCAGGGTTGCCACGCGGTGAGGGAAAAAATCACTAGATTTTAGTGTTTGTTCGTTGATTTAGTAATTTTCTTCAATAATCTAGTGATTTGTGTGCTGATTTAGCGATTTTTTGTTTAGGCAATATAAAAATCACTAGAAATAGAGATAAATCACTAGGGGTGTCAATCTTGCATTGGTCGCTAGAGAAAAAACGCCCCATAAAACCTAGGTCAAAGGTTTTTGAAAGCACCTTTTTAGCAACTTGTCATCAGAAGAAGTACTCAAAGGTATGGAAAACCCACAATAATGACCTTCTGTTCAATGACAGAAAAATAAACATAACTTTGTCCGATGAGACATAAAAACAATGGCTCTGTTTCAAATGGAAGGTTAAATAATAGTTGCGTTTTTGCTTAGCTGTGGACCTTCGTCTTAGCTCGAAGGACCCGTGCTTAAAAAGTTATTGCTGTTGTAGCATTTTTCAATTTCTGACCCCTTGGATTTTGGCCTTTGAACTCCTAAGCGAAAACGCCCTGTAAGCAAATCAAGTCAGTCTAAAGACTAGCAGATAAAGTCTTCAGGAACAGCTTTAGCCTCAGTTTTAGAATTTGCCATGGGCGCTAGCTAGATCCTGTGCAGAATGTTTATGGAAACACCTTATAAGCTAGCCTATCATCCAAAAGGAGGGGGAAGGTGGTTAATGCTAAAAACAATGACCACTTATTCGATGACAAGAAAAAATAATGAAAGTTTATCCGGTGACAAGAAAAATCAATGAAATTTTGTCCGGTGGCAAAAAAAGACGATGACCAAAAAATTTTAGGGTAAATTGTCTGGATACGCTATATGATGCTACACTACATTTATGCTATTTTAAGTGATCTCCTTTTGTCTTTCCTTCAAATGAAATTTTCAGCATTTTCTTTAATGTATTTGACAAGAACGGGAAGTATGATTGGTCTTGGCTTTCCTAACGTAATTTCACTGGGGTTTAGAGTCTACTCATACAAGACCTTAGGTTATGAAATCATTCAGCCAGGGGAGAAGAATTACAAGAGGCAATTTATTAAAATGTAAACAAATTTTGTCTTCAATAAATGTCTAAAAATCTAATGGAAAACTCTCGCAAGAGGGTGATTAAAGTCACCACAGAAACTTAGTTTTTCAAGACTGTGAAAACGTTACTAACCGATTGAATGACTCCATAATATCATATTTCGCTAAGTTGGAACACCGCTATTATCATCTAGTACTATTCATAGTTTATGGAATGGGAGGTCCAAGTTAAGAATGGGGGGCACAGCTCTCTTTGTACCCGAATATAAAATAAGTATTTAAGTTATTTCCCTATATAACATACCAGATCTTTTCTATACATAGTCTTTGCTATCCCACTGTGCCAGGGACTTTTTTGTCTTTCGATGGCCGACACATTTGTTAGCCCATATTTAAAACTATATCTGAATAGCGATTTTATGTTCTCTTTCTTTCTATGATTTATCCAACAGTTAAAACAATACATCGGTATAAGGTAATACACCTGTAATCTTTTTTACCGGTACTATCTTAACGACTTGCTGGCTAGTACCAGAACGCCAATTTTTTTTTATATTAGCAAAACACTAAGTTTTGAGTTGCAAATTAGTAAAGAGTGAACCACGGCCCATATTAATTGGAAGTTTAAGCGGTCTTTGAAAGAGCTGTCTAGTGAAAAAAAATTATTTAAGGTGATTCAGCAATGGTACTGTTCTTTCAAATAATCCTTATGGTAGAAGTTTATTGCAAAAACATTTTAATGCATTCTAATAAAAACCCCAAGAAATGGTGTCGATACGAAACGAAAATTCACACCGTTGCAATCGCCATGGTTGAAAACCCTCTACAGGAGAAGTACACTCCTCCAGCTTCACCAAAAATCACTTTTTTTCAAGGAAGACATTCTTAACCCTGGGTAAATTAACGCCGTATTTCAAGCACTCATATTAACTTGTCACTCTGAAATTAACCTGTGGCTTAGTAGGATGAACTTGGGTATGTTTTCAACTGCAGCAATGCTTAAAAAAGTTCTTGACTGGCACTTTGGACATAAACTTTTAACTACGACAATTTTTTTTTGTTAAAAAAGTTTAAATTGCTAGTATAACATATAATGTTGATGAAGATATGTTAAATATTTCCCAGAGGGAGATAGTTTTAGGTCCTCGTTAGATTAAATTGTAACGAAATACAATTCAAATATCAAAACAATATAATAAAACGTTTTTAATGTACACATAATCTAATACCATTTAAATATAATATGCTAATAATTTGCAAATTAAATAGATTTGACGAATGAACCGCTGAGAAATTATTAAAAGAATTTATATAGAGCCATATCATTAGAAATTGGTTGAATACTGTTTTTATATTTATTTTCAGCATTACGAGTTCAATTTATCCCTCTATTAATTCTGCTAATTTAATATTTCTTTCTAATGGAAACATGTTTAACAGGATATTTTTCACGAAATAATGTGTTTAATCGTTTTCCAGATAGAATCTGACACTTTACTAACAAAAATGCAGCAGCTCTGCGTTAGGATGAATGTGGACAAGCAGCCCTCAAGCTGTGAAATAGCAATGGAATATTTGCGCAAAGCCTTTAATAAGCCAGAACATCGTCAGACATTAGTGATTCTAGACGACGTTTGGAGCTCGGATATATTAAGTTATTTCGATGTGGGATGTCGCCTGCTTGTTATCACAAGAGATCTGTCAGTCGTCGGCCGTTTTACGAGAAGAAAAGAACCTATTGAGGTTAGTTATTATTGATTGAGAAATGACAGGGGAAAAAATTTAGACATGAAAATGCTTGAGAGAAATTAGTTTCAGACTTCATACTAGATACTTATTTACTCCATTATTATTTACTGTTTTATCAGAGACTCTGCCGTGTCCAACAGGGGGGTGGGCTTGGCACTCCCCCCTTCCCTCCAAGATTTTGTTGTTGTTATTTTTTTATTCTTTCTTTTAAAATAAATTTGTCAATTTGGTCAACTATTGGCGCCCTTGTCACATTCGGCCCCACCCTAAGATTGTGCTCTAGATCCGCCACCTGATCAGGGATGTGAAATGTAAGAAGGGCAAAGATATCTTTTTATTGTAAATAAAAATATTTACTGAAACTGACTCAAGTGCCAAGTGAAACTGACAAATTGTAGAGTACTGGGGCTTGTCGTCATAAAAATTGCTGTCGCTTTTTTTTGTGAAAAATATGTATTAAAGCTGACGTCCAAGTGCCAAGTAGTGGGGCTTGTACGGCAACCTCTTAGATTTCCTTTTTTTCATCTCGTTGTAAAACCGACGTTTAAGTGCCAGTTTCAGACAAGTAGTGTCGACAAATTTTAATGTACTGGGTTTGCACGGTAACCTCGTAAAAAATACTGCCATTTTTCTGTTTTTTCTTGTTTTTTAAATTTTTCGTTTGGATTTTTTTTCTGAAATTGCAGTCCTGGGTCTTGTTTAACCTTGTAATAATTGCTGTAGATTTTTTTTTTTTTAAAATACGTTCTAAAACTGACGTCCAAGTGCCAATTTAAGACCAATTCTACAGTATTGGGACTTGTTTGCAAACCTTGTAAAAATTGCTGTCTTTTTTTTTCTTTTTTTTTTTTCGCAGTGGTAATTACGATGGGCTCTTTGCTAAAAGATTATGTGATTCTTTTCTAGAAGTTTGGGCTGTGAGTAATGACCTCTTGACGAAGATCTTTGAATTTCAGTCCTGAGCATGACATCTTGAAAAAATATATGCAACAATTCTTACTAATAAACCCTGGAACTTATCCTCAAACATTATATTAAAGATAATGATCAGTATAATTTAGTAGCTCGGGACTCTTTTTCCAAACAATGAGGTTTTTTGCAAGTGAATTTCTAAATACTGTTAAATTCTCAGTGTCAGACGTGTGTGAAGATTCAACTTTGTGAATAGTTAAAGCTATGAAAAGATATCACGCTTAGCTTATACAAGCAGATCTTGCAAGCGGTTTGTCTATTTTCCAAGGTCGCTCATTTCATGCACTTGATTCAAATACCCAGCTATACCAATTTCCCATATCAATGGCCTATTTCTGTTCCTAGGATATTGGAGATATAGTATCGTAATAACCTAGATACATTTAGTGTCTTTTGATTTAGCTCCACCCCTTTCCGCTAATCATAACTCAATGTCTACTTGCACCCCCCCCCAAGTTTCCCTGCAGCTGCCTCTCCCAGACCTTGGTCTGTCCCCCTCCCCTCGTACCCCAGTTTGCTCCCCACCTGAAATTTAGTTTGTTCCAAAATCTTGTCAAGACTAAGATAAACCTGCATAATTCAAGCATCAACAGAAACAGGTCCGTTTTTATAGTATATATTTACATTTATTGCACTATAAAGTACCGTTATAGTATTTTTATAGTAATAATTAGTACCTTTATGGTACCAAATGGTTCATTTTTCAGTTTTTACTGTAATATTCACTTGATTTGAGAAAATTGGCTCCAACGTTGCCCCCCTCCCGGACTTTGACGAAATTACACCACTATATAGCGAGTGTTTACCTGCTCTTGTATTGTAATTCTTTTTCTGTATTGTCTTGTATCTATTCAGTAACAAATCTATGATTTTAGTACTTTAGGTTTGAAATTAACTAATATCATTTGTTTATTTGAAAATTCGTCATGCTAAAAACAGTCAGATGGAGCAGTAATAAAAACAAAAACGAACAAAAGAATATACATTAAAGACAATATTCAAACACTTCAAAATACATCACAAGTTGATTACCGTGTCAGTACCCATGTCAAAAGATGGTTCAATTTTGGTTTACGGGAAACTAATGTGTATAATTGATTTATCTTTCTTCAGACATGATGTGTGTTTATGTGTTTCTTTATTGTGTTTGTATGTCTTTGCTTTTTTTTCTTACGTATTCCTGTCTGTTACGGTAAACATTTATTCTGTGACGTTTCCTTTTTGCTGTTGTTTCTTATTCAAAATTGAAAATGTAGACTTGATGTCAAGAGACTTGTTCATGCATTAAATTGTCTGTTTGCATTTCTAGGTAAATTCATTTTTGACTGAAGCCGAATCAATTGAACTATTCTCTCTTCATTTGGGTATACCAATAATTGAACCTGATTTATCCAAGGCAAAGGATATACATAAAGAGGCTTGTGGTAATTCGTTTATTCCTTTTGTTTAATTAGCTTGTATCATTTATGAAAGTCAAAGTATAAATACGAATGAGAATAATGTTAGTGTAAATGAGAGGGACTTTTTGGAGAAGCAGTTGCACTTGATACGGAATAAACTTACTTAAAAAAAAATTTTCTTTTGCTTAATACTCTGTCTTTTATGGCTTGTGTCATATTCCATTCCGAAACCGAGAGCCAGGACAATGCGTAAGGGTACATGTTCCCTCTGAAACAAACAATTTGCGTCAAGTCTGCAGCTGTAGCTTGCTCCAAAATGACAAGGCAATCATATCATTCGATTCATTAGTCTCAGATCTGTCTGTCCATTGATCCAGGATTATCATGTTATTTAGGTTTTTTCTTAGAGAAGAATCTAAACTAGCTTTTAAAAAAGGTGATTTTTCCGTTTTCAACGATCTTCAATCAATTTTCAAGGTATTTTATTATGACCAGGTGAAATGTATTTTCAAAATTAGCCCATCACTGTAATTTTACCCTCTGTCTTCAATGTGCGTTCCAGTGTTTTTTTTTGGTTATCAAGACACTGATGCTCATTTTTTCAATGTAATATCTCCTTTTTAGCAGTTATCTGAAGGCCTATAAATAAACTTTCGATATTTAAACAATTTCGTTTGGATTTAGTAACGGGGAATTCGTGTTGTGAAGGTGTATTTGCCATCTCTGTTGTTGCAGCCCGGCTCGTTCCCTATGATGAGCGCTTTGTCCGGATTCTCCTATGTTCTGCCAATAGTGTTTTTGTTGGATTTATTTGAAGGATTTTAAGACTTTAGTCTAAGTATGCCGTACACTTATTATGCTGTTTCGCTGCTGTGCAAGCTATTCAGTTTATTTTGTTTTAGTAGTTTATTTTGTTTAATGTAACTCGGATATCAAATGCCTTACATTAGTGCAAACAACCTAAAGCTACCAACATTTTTGGGAAAATGTTTGCGACAAAATGTTGTCAACTAAAAGTCTCTTTTAACTTATCTCTACTATGCATGTTTTGTAACTTAGTTTCCTTGGAATCCTTAAAGTCGACTAGCGTTACATCGTCACTGCAACTTGTTTAAGAACATAGGAAAGCTAAAGAGAATATGATCATAGGTTTTGATTACAAGATTCAAATTGAAATCTTAAAGATCTCTCCTGCTTTAAACTTTAAAGCTTTGATGTTGTAGGAAATGAGAATGTTCATTGCCATACTTCATTACTCATGTTCCCATGCTGGTCATCCATTTGAGTAGAGCTTTTCAAACGGTTTTGCTAATCATCTCAATAGTTGGGGAATTTCATATACAACCTTTTGAGGTAACAGCGACGATATTGCCTAAAAAATAAGGATTACTTCTAAACGACGTTTTTTGGCTGTCGAACAGTAAATAACATTAATTAGCCAAATTCACTAAGTCCACATAACCAGGAGGTAACTTACTTTGGCCCATTCCTCATCCTCAAGCGCACAAGTAAAAACACTGAATCCTAGAGATTCTTTCGACATTAAGATGGGAGCATTAAATTAAAAACACAAGTGAATTTTCTTTTAAAAGTTTCTCTGCTGCTTGTTTCGTGGATTTAGTCAAATTGGCCTCTGAATGGCTCGTGCAACGCCCGTCCCAACCTCTCTTAGGAAAATAATTATCTTTAATTGAAAAAAATACGCATGAAGGACATGTTCGTTTTTCATTATTCAGGCATCTTATCATTTTATTACACCAAGTTTAAAGTGCCCATCGATACAAATGCTTTTCTTTCAGAAACAATCTCAGATTTTAAAAATAAAAAAGACGGCCAAAACGTGTCCTAATATGCGTCTTAATTGCGATTGTTGCCAAGGTATCATCGTAAGAAATTTGTTTAAGCTCACGAAAATTAAGAAGCTTTTTAAGAAACAGTGAATGTCATTATAAAAAAAAATAATTGCCTCATCACATGTATGTGACGACTAAAAATTGCTTAAAAATCTGACTCAATGTTCAGCTGCTCATATTTATGAATATAAAACAGTGTAATCCACAACATGAAACAAATCAGGGTAATAAGAGTTTGTTAAGTGTGGCTCTTCAACATGGGTGCTTCTCAAAGTTGAGAAACATTTATACTAAATGCATTTCAAGAGGTTTTGCATTGACCAGAGTTTTAGGCACTCTTATGAGTAGGCTACCTATCTATAAAAAAATGCAAGAAACAAATTTGAATACCACTATCTGTTGCTATAATGACAGCATTGTTAAGATTGTTAGGTCCTTTTCTACAGATTTAAACCATTAAAAATAACTCATATTGGCGATCTAGCCCATGCTAGATGAAAAGAAAGACCTATTCACACCCAATTCGGGTGTGAATGTGTCATAAGAAATGAATTAGAGAGGTGGGATATATATGGAAGGGGATAGAGTCGTCTGATCACGGTGGGTTGGAGAAGGCACGTGCTCCGTTTTATGGACCATAAGTTCTACTCACAGTTATGGAGTGGAGTTAAGGAGGAGGTGGCTAGTGGATATCTTTTAGAAGGGAAGAGCTCCCCGAAGCCTTATTTTTAGTCCTAGTGAGTACGGCTCTTCTGAAATTGGGCCTCAGTCAAATTATCTTTATTACTTATCAGTTGTAATGAATCACTGTGTATAATAAAGTCTGGCTAAAAGTAAATTATCCGTCTTTGCTAATAAATGACGCAAAGTACAAAATTGTGTCAACTCTTTTGGAAAACTATTGTCATTGATTTTTTTTCATAGGCGTTCGTATTTAAGTATTTAAGCTTGATTGATTTTCAGGCAGTCCCATGATGATATACATGATTGGAGATCTGCTAGCAAAATCCAGAAACAGAAATAGTGGTACTGATAATTGGAGCAAATATGCCAAAGCGCTGGCAGATCGAAAACAACTAAGGTATAACTATCTTATTTCTGTGTCCTCTATTCAATCCCTTGTAAATTAACTATACTGGGGTGCATTCGCTGATATTAATGGTAAGCGGACAATAGGGCTAGAAGTCTTGCTTTAGGGGCTAAGCCTCCTCTCGTAAAAATGAAATTGTTCAAAAGAATTAAGTAGTTTTTTCTCTAAATGTATTTGGATCTAATCAAGTAAGAAGTGGTTAAGCCTCGTTCAAAATTCAATTTTACAAATACAGAGATTTAGCAAGTGCCAATTTGAGCCATTCAAGTTGTTGATAAGATTTTCTGATTAGCTGAAAAATTCTATGAAAAACTCTGATTAGCTTATATTAGCACTAGCTAAATCTCGCTATTAGCAAAATTGCGAACAGGGCATTAGCCAGCTATCCAAAAATTATTAACTATTTTATTATTTATTTTTGTTATTCTTATGTGTCTTATAGATAGATAACCTTAGAATAATAGAATTCTTTCCTATTTGCGTATTATTTTCATTTACCAAGTAGGCTCACAGATTTTAGTTTGTGATTGTAAAGCCCCATTTCAGATAATTTCCCAATGCAAGTCCCAATTTCTGATTTTAAAGAAAGAAATTTTATCGGAAACTTTCCAGACTGATTGTATGATATGAACTTTTCCTTCTCAAATTTATCTTAGTAAGCAATCCCACTTCTAGGAAATTTAGTAAACGATGTACACATGAAAACAATTTGCTTTTAATGTAGATCCTGAACATGTAGAATTTACTGGGTTTCGTATTAGAAGCTATTAGCCAAAAAAAAAGTAATGAGAACTTCCCAAAAGAAGGGTAAACCTAATTGCATTTCAAATTAAAAATTTCTGAGAACCACATGCTAGAGGCTTTAAATTCGTATACTTAGAACTACGAAATTCGTGCTCCACCTAGTTAACGGTGCGTGTTATTTTTTTATGTTTTTCGTTAGTAGGATCGTATCGAATTAGTTGTAAAATTTCGGAAGAGGGATAATTAGACCGGAAATCTATATTTCTAGTGCATGTTTCAGGTAAAAGCTAACTATTCCTCTACATAATGCCAATGTTTGTCATTTTGAGCTGCAATCTGGCAATTTTGGCTAACTAGGGCCAAAATACTACTGGGGCAGAATTTATCTGAAGACTTCTTTTGAAATATCGAAGAATTATTTACATTGCCTCCGATCAAAATGATCGAAGATTAGTATGACCTCTGAGAGTTATTTACATTGCCTTTCAGAGGTAATACTGGCGTGTAATGGCGCACTCATCCTTAATGTACATACAGGCAGAAACGTATCCAGCTTTTTTTCGGAAAAGGGGGGGGGGGTAAAATTTTTTTTCAAAAACGCATAAAAAATTGGTTTGAATTCAGTTTGGTTATGTTTTTATTCATCGGACAAACATTTGGGGGGTGGGGTCGCTCAAACCCTCTTGGTCTTCTGGATACGGCCTTGCATAAAGGTAATGTAAAATGAACAGTTATTATCGACCGTTTGTGCAGTCATAATCATGGTTATGTTGTACAACAAATCAGGCCAGGGCAGGGGACTAGTGGATCCTTTTGGGAAGAGAGGGGTTGTCTGGAACTTTGTTTTTAGTCCTAGCTAGGACTGCTCTTCTTTTTGCACTGAGAACAGCCTGAACGGAGGTCTCAGTTTAAATATTACCATAATCTTTGATTGATTATTGGTTCTCCGCTTTTTTTCTATTACATCAGGTTTATATATCTTAGCATTTCTGTGCCATCATATTTTTTGCAAAGCCCTCGTGGTTTTGAAGTTATTTATAGCAATTTTTTTTTATTTCTTGGCCTCAGTGGTGCCAATTTAAAAAAATTCAGAGGAGGGGG
>CM051257.1:7234574-7334574 GCA_027921565.1 Artemia sinica | reverse complement strand
ACTTCCATTAATGATGTCTAGACTGCTCACCTTATCTATCCCACAAGACGATTTCTTTTTAAGTTGGGATATGGCTTTTATAATAGCGTCACAAGTAAAAACAAAATCAAGGTCAGGAGATTCATCAATGAACTTGCAGAGCTTGTCACAAAATTGTGACTCTAAAACAGGATCAGGCTCAGAAACTTCATTTGAAAAATGGGATATCCACTCGGACAAAGGAATGTCATTCGGGTCTGGCAAATTGGAGGAGATAGTACGAGGTAATAGCTTCCATAGTAGATGAGGTGAATTCCTGACCTTCTCGTAATAAAGTGTCTGCATTTTAGACCGATGAAGGACAAGTTCCTTAGCAGAACATTTTTTTACACTTTTCTCAGTTCATTGACTATTCCTTGAGGCAATCTCTCCATAATTTGTACCAAAATTTAGCACGGTCACAAGCTTCAGGCAGCACTAGATTTCCTGACCACCCGGGAACTTGGGTATCAACACGTATTTTTTTAAGAGGAACTGAACTGCCCTTTTTTCAGCACACAAAAGTGCATGGCAGATTTCTGTGGAGTAGATATCAAGAGTTAATCTAACGTCATTAATGTCTTTATTAGAAGACTTTTGTAGAAGATGAAATGGAACCCGGATCCTGATTAGGATGCTATCTGAACTTTCAATGAACTGAGATGTGTCAACTTTATTCCAATTGCGAAAAGTATACCACCTGTGCCGGTGAACAGTATGAGCCTGTAACACTGGAATCTGAGAAGCTTCTCGTTTAAAACTAGAAGCAGTAGGAAGGTGGTCTGAAATTTGAAATTTGGAAACTACCTCAACACAAGGTATATCAAGGTTATATGACACAACATGGTCGAGGTTAGATGTGCAAGAGGAAGAATGAATGTAAGTAAACTGAGCAGATTTCTGTTGAACTTTAAAATCATCACCAAATATTGCTAATAGTATAGAAGCACGGATAGAAGCTGAAGACAACCTGCAATTTAAATCACAATTAAAATCACCTACGATCAAACACGTGATTTTCAGTTTAAGGACATCACGAAGACAAGAGCTAAGTTTACTAACTGCTAAAGCGAAATCTCTCTCCGAATCTTAATCTTTGTAATCTGTGGGTAAATACACATTTATTATTACGCACTCACTTACTCGAACAGCAAAAAAAACTATCACTAGAAAAGAAAACACTAGAATTAAGATTCGATGCTACATAAGTAGCAATACCACCGGAAGCTCTGCCTTTAAAAGCACTACGTTTAGCTGGAACTGAAAAAGTTTTGAAGGTGGCACTAATGTCAAGTAAACTAAGGCTTGGGTGGTCAGGAAATGTTCCTGCAAACACAGAATATCATGATTATGAAGTATATTTTCAAGAATAGGTCTTTTTTTTATAAGACCACCATTAATATTCCAAGAGAGAAAACGAATATCCATTTATCTACTTAGCTGCCCGTTTATCGGTTTGAGCGTTGCCAGGGCATTTGATACTGTAACAGGTGTGATTAGACTCTTTACTTGTAATGCAGAACATGTTCCGAACACACGGATTATCCCTGGTGGAAGAGTGCTCCGTGGAACCACAGCGAGAGCGCAGTTCTGCGTTCTTACAATCAGCAGCAAGATGTCCTTGTTGATGGCATCTGAAACACCGTCTAGGTATGAATATGAAATTCTAGACAGTTAACTTTTCATAACCCACCTTCACAGAATTCTTCAGAAAAGAATCGAGATCACTCCGTTGTTCAAAATAAATCTTGTAGACATGTGACTTGCCACACTGCAAAGCTTTGACACACTTTGGAATAATTTTCTCTAGATGTTTTTCATTCATTTCTGTCGGTACGTCTTTTATTACACTGATGAAGGCGGGAGATTTAACAGAGGCTAAAAGGCCATGTTGGAACTTTTTCATCTGGTCAGCAATTGAGGATGCAGCGGGTTTACTTTTTACGACAATTTTCCATTCTGATGAAGAACGTTTCACCTCTGAAATATCATTTGCAGCTTCAGGACATATTTAATTAATAAAATCTTTCCCTAATAATGAAGATGAAAGATTGGACGGGCAATTTTTTAACACAACAGCATAGGTAGGAGGATTGGATTGGTCCTTGGTGCAAGACGACTGAGCAGAAGAGGGCCAGGCAGAAGTTGCCTGTACTGCGAGATGTTACTTATTTAGCTCAGACAAACTGTCAATTTTACGGGAAAGTTCATTCATGCGACAGGTTAACGTTGCAACGATCGCATCACCAATTGTTGGAATTTCACACGGTGAGTATATCACGAATTTCGGGATCTTACGTTTTTCTTTCGATGCCGTAGATAATCACTTACAAATGTCAAGGACATTTTCATCGTCTTTTTGGTATATAATTAAACGTGTTCCAATTTCTAGCACCTGATGTAAAACCTCCTTTGCCTTTAGAAAAGCTTGTCGACTTAGCAATTATTGTTTAAGCCATTATTGTTCAACCATCGATCATCGATCGAGAAATAAAATCCAATATTGGATTTAAAATAATATCCAAGTCGTTCATTATTTCATAATTGCACTTACGGTAATAATATTCAATAGATAAAAATCCACTCCAAATCAATGTCAAAAACCGTCGCCAATATAAACTCAATCCAATCAAGCAGGCAGTGACGTCACAGTGGAAATATAGCTTTGTAGTCTGAGAAATTGTTTTCAAGGTCACTGAATTAATGAAATTTCAAAATCTAAAAAGATAGTCTCACACTGAATCTAGGTCAGGAATAGACCTAGATTACATATATATAGTACTTTTAAAAAGCAGTTGTTTAGGAAGAAGTTGTTTTTTAGAACTTCTTAATGTCAAAGAACGAAACAAGATAGGAGAAAACAGATTGAAGGGTTTATAATGTGAATAAAACTTCTAAAACGTCCCAAAACGCCTTTAAAACCACCGTTGCTAACTTGCCTTTAAAGATAAATCATATTTTTGTTTTGGCTATGGAGAAAATTTTAGTCTTTCGTCTACACCTGGATGGAACGGATGATCGTAAAATTTTTGCGAACTAGATTTTGCAAAAATTTCTGTTTTCGTTATGCTAATGTGCTGTTTTCGCTTTCACTTCTGTTTTTGTTATGCTAAGGTACTTGTCTCTAAAGCGAAGCCATGAAGTGATTTTAAAGGGAAAAAGTTATAAACACAAATAACAGGTAAAACAGTAGCGAAATTTTTGAAGAAGATGAAACTTGCTCCAAACTCAAATAAGAAATATCACAGCTTACAGAAAAAAAAGTTAGCTTTAAATTGTGACTCAAGCAGTTATAATGATTGTCCATTTTGTGGTGAAGCTTTAATCTGATCTTTCATCATTTCGCTGTTTGACAAAGCCAAAGTTCAAATGAATCGGGAACAGGTCATTTGAACTTAAATACGACTTAAATAGTCTGCTTTGAAGAATTAAATAGGAGTTGTAGGGTTTATTTTTATTCGATAAAAACTTGAATAAAAATACAAAATTTGTCTCTACGTTCTCACGCAAGCCTCTGTAGCCGAGAATGGAGGAAAGGAAAGAAAAGCAACACAATAAAATGAACCACACTAAAACAAAAGTACAATAAACATTACTAACATACGTTTTCAGCATGGCCCAGAGGCATCTACTCTAATGAGGGGGGGGGGGTAAGAAAACGATGAAGAAGAGCAGTAAAAAAATGAAGAAAAAATCGCATAGAAGTCAAAACTTTACTATAATTTGTTGGAAGATACCCAATCAAGAACTGACTGACTCTGGCAGAGTATTCCAGTCAGTAAAATTATTTGTTCAGCTATATGAAAAAATAATATTGCAAAGGAAATTTTCTTTCGAAAATTTTGCCAATTGTAAATAAAGAAATCAGATTCTAACTTCAATGAGAAAATTAATATACTCTTTAATTATCTGTTTTATTATCCAGCTTTTCCAAAACAAATCATATCAGTTATCAAAACGGGCCCAAAATCTCTATATTGGTGTATCAAATATCGATCGTGGACACTGTAAATACTGAAAACGAATAGGATATGAAATTGTTAAAGACTTCGTAGAACCCTGGATGGGAAACGAATGGTTTTAATGCGAGTGTCAATCTGTTTAAAGCAAATCTTTGGAGTTATCCGAGGTTTCAGGCGATGAAATCCTCTCTTTAAGGCTCAGTAAAAATGCTGGAAGAAAACAACTAATTAGTTGTTCTTTTATTTAAGGTACTGGCGACGATATGGAATATTGACAAAATTTACGTAGAAGACTACATGGATATTTACATAAGAAGTACTATTGCTAGAGAGATGTGGGATCAAGCAACAGAACAGTTTATTTACGGAATTCATGACTTTGTTCTTGAATACTTGAAACGGGAAGTACCTACAGAGGAGGTTCAAGTAAGTGTCTAGTTGGTTCAAGCAAGTCAACATAGTAGCATCGACCTAGTAAAGAGTGATATCTCTCGTGTAGCGCCTTTCCCTCGTCAACTGTCTATGGAAGGGATAGTCTTAGAAACTTGAAAAATATCCCTTCTATCGGAAATTGAAAGCTATAGTGTCAACCCATGCATCCGACCATGCAACATGACCCATTCTTCACAGATAAATTTTAGGGGAAGGGACATGCTGCATTTTGTTAGAACTGGAATACTACTACTAACAGCTCACTGCAGCACCAAGCTGCCTGATGCCAACGCAGTTGCGCATTCTCCTCCTTCCATCCTAATCTATTCAAAGCCCTCTTTACCCCTTCTCAAGAAATTTCAATATCCTTTAAATCCTGCCTTACATCCTTGTCTTATCCCATTCGGAGAATACACTTTTTCATTTTGCCCTAAATGGATGAAAACGTGTCCTAGTCATCTCGACCTTTCCCTCGTTATAATCTAGAGAGTGTGATAGAAGTATATTCAAAGTACAGCTTGTTGTTTGATATATGATCAGTCAAACGGGTACTCACAACTATCTTTGGACAATTCCTTTGGAAAATATATATCAAATCCTCCTCTGTCTTCCGAGGCGCCCACGTATCTGACCACTGACTGAAATTAGCACTAACAGGTCCCTATTTGTTTCTGCTAATCTCAGGGTACCAAGAGAAGATTATAACTGCTACTTGTTAAAAGAAGCTGAATCCTGAATTAGTGTTAACCTGAATTCAAATTGCAAAAAAGTTCAAACTGAGTCATCGGCATAACCAACTAGGGTTTGGAATCTAGCCTTCTCCAACATGCAGTTGGATTTGGTTTGGAGGTGCTTGGTGTTTGGAATGAGCGAAGGGCACAACTTCCAAAAATATGCTAAGGTTAGGTGAATTAAATGGAAATGAACAAGAAACTATATATAGATTGAAAAAATCTCGTGATTCTGGGAAGGGGTACATTATCCCAAATACCCCTATTATATATATATATATATATATATATATATATATATATATATATATATATATATATATAGATTGATCGTAGGTCCTTTTTATCTGTAACTGTAAAGAATTTCCAGAAAGGAGCAATGTAAAGCAGATGTGGAAGGGCTGTGGCGTTGTAAATGGATGCTAGAATATAACGGTTGAAACGTAGTTTGCTTTTTACGATTACAGCGTAAGAAATGCTAATTTTACGCTCAACGTGAGAAATCAGCAGACGACGTGTGTGGCCTATAGACGTGCCAATTGGAAGGCCCAGGTATGTAATATGTTCTGAGGACTTAACAAGATAATGGTCCATATTTAGAAGAGAAGTAGAGGGATTTTGCCAATTGAAAAGGATAACTTCGGATTTCTCAGGATTAAAAGACAGACCGATTTTTGAATATTCATCTTTGAGGATTTTGAAATTCTGCTCAATGCGCTGGATCATACGGCTGAGAATCAGGATGTCATCAGCATAACAAATAAGAGACATATCGATTCTCCCAAAAATGCATGAAGGAAGACACTTTGCCTGAGCTTCCAGGACACTATTATTGAACAGGGTTGGGGAAGTGATAGCTCCCTGTCTAGTCCCTTTCTTAACGAGGATGGGGTACTGAGGATTCACAAGCATATTCGAGGGATTCGAAGAGTTTGGCCTCACACGAGAATTAATGCAATTGTATTGGGATTGATGAAGAGCCGATTGCAGGGGAAAACGGGACGGAAGTTTTAAACGCACTCTTAGATTCCTATATAAATCCCTGAGAACACGGACACCTGATGGGTTTACGCCTCGCCTTGCCATATGAAGAAGCATGGACGAATGAATTAAGGAATCGAACGCACGTTTAACGTCTTGTCCGGCGAGGATCATACTTTCTCCCGAAGATTCAGCGTCGGTGAGGGCAGTAAATACTGTTGTGAGAGAATGAGAACAGCCAAGATTAACCTGAAAACCGAACTGATATGGGGGAACGTAACATTTCTGTCTTAACTCATCAAGAAAAAGAAGCTTGAAAAGTTTGCATATCGTAGTAGAGACGGTGATGGGACGGAAAGAGGAAAATTGCAGCTCAGATTTTCCTTTTTTGGGAATTGGAGTCAGATCACCAATGCAGAACGAGGATGGAACAATACCTGTAACAAATATCATTTGCATGAGAAGACTGAGGTGACGCACCAATAGATAACTTCCATTAATGATGTCTAGACTGCTCACCTTATCTATCCCACAAGACGATTTCTTTTTAAGTTGGGATATGGCTTTTATAATAGCGTCACAAGTAAAAACAAAATCAAGGTCAGGAGATTCATCAATGAACTTGCAGAGCTTGTCACAAAATTGTGACTCTAAAACAGGATCAGGCTCAGAAACTTCATTTGAAAAATGGGATATCCACTCGGACAAAGGAATGTCATTCGGGTCTGGCAAATTGGAGGAGATAGTACGAGGTAATAGCTTCCATAGTAGATGAGGTGAATTCCTGACCTTCTCGTAATAAAGTGTCTGCATTTTAGACCGATGAAGGACAAGTTCCTTAGCAGAACATTTTTTTACACTTTTCTCAGTTCATTGACTATTCCTTGAGGCAATCTCTCCATAATTTGTACCAAAATTTAGCACGGTCACAAGCTTCAGGCAGCACTAGATTTCCTGACCACCCGGGAACTTGGGTATCAACACGTATTTTTTTAAGAGGAACTGAACTGCCCTTTTTTCAGCACACAAAAGTGCATGGCAGATTTCTGTGGAGTAGATATCAAGAGTTAATCTAACGTCATTAATGTCTTTATTAGAAGACTTTTGTAGAAGATGAAATGGAACCCGGATCCTGATTAGGATGCTATCTGAACTTTCAATGAACTGAGATGTGTCAACTTTATTCCAATTGCGAAAAGTATACCACCTGTGCCGGTGAACAGTATGAGCCTGTAACACTGGAATCTGAGAAGCTTCTCGTTTAAAACTAGAAGCAGTAGGAAGGTGGTCTGAAATTTGAAATTTGGAAACTACCTCAACACAAGGTATATCAAGGTTATATGACACAACATGGTCGAGGTTAGATGTGCAAGAGGAAGAATGAATGTAAGTAAACTGAGCAGATTTCTGTTGAACTTTAAAATCATCACCAAATATTGCTAATAGTATAGAAGCACGGATAGAAGCTGAAGACAACCTGCAATTTAAATCACAATTAAAATCACCTACGATCAAACACGTGATTTTCAGTTTAAGGACATCACGAAGACAAGAGCTAAGTTTACTAACTGCTAAAGCGAAATCTCTCTCCGAATCTTAATCTTTGTAATCTGTGGGTAAATACACATTTATTATTACGCACTCACTTACTCGAACAGCAAAAAAAACTATCACTAGAAAAGAAAACACTAGAATTAAGATTCGATGCTACATAAGTAGCAATACCACCGGAAGCTCTGCCTTTAAAAGCACTACGTTTAGCTGGAACTGAAAAAGTTTTGAAGGTGGCACTAATGTCAAGTAAACTAAGGCTTGGGTGGTCAGGAAATGTTCCTGCAAACACAGAATATCATGATTATGAAGTATATTTTCAAGAATAGGTCTTTTTTTTATAAGACCACCATTAATATTCCAAGAGAGAAAACGAATATCCATTTATCTACTTAGCTGCCCGTTTATCGGTTTGAGCGTTGCCAGGGCATTTGATACTGTAACAGGTGTGATTAGACTCTTTACTTGTAATGCAGAACATGTTCCGAACACACGGATTATCCCTGGTGGAAGAGTGCTCCGTGGAACCACAGCGAGAGCGCAGTTCTGCGTTCTTACAATCAGCAGCAAGATGTCCTTGTTGATGGCATCTGAAACACCGTCTAGGTATGAATATGAAATTCTAGACAGTTAACTTTTCATAACCCACCTTCACAGAATTCTTCAGAAAAGAATCGAGATCACTCCGTTGTTCAAAATAAATCTTGTAGACATGTGACTTGCCACACTGCAAAGCTTTGACACACTTTGGAATAATTTTCTCTAGATGTTTTTCATTCATTTCTGTCGGTACGTCTTTTATTACACTGATGAAGGCGGGAGATTTAACAGAGGCTAAAAGGCCATGTTGGAACTTTTTCATCTGGTCAGCAATTGAGGATGCAGCGGGTTTACTTTTTACGACAATTTTCCATTCTGATGAAGAACGTTTCACCTCTGAAATATCATTTGCAGCTTCAGGACATATTTAATTAATAAAATCTTTCCCTAATAATGAAGATGAAAGATTGGACGGGCAATTTTTTAACACAACAGCATAGGTAGGAGGATTGGATTGGTCCTTGGTGCAAGACGACTGAGCAGAAGAGGGCCAGGCAGAAGTTGCCTGTACTGCGAGATGTTACTTATTTAGCTCAGACAAACTGTCAATTTTACGGGAAAGTTCATTCATGCGACAGGTTAACGTTGCAACGATCGCATCACCAATTGTTGGAATTTCACACGGTGAGTATATCACGAATTTCGGGATCTTACGTTTTTCTTTCGATGCCGTAGATAATCACTTACAAATGTCAAGGACATTTTCATCGTCTTTTTGGTATATAATTAAACGTGTTCCAATTTCTAGCACCTGATGTAAAACCTCCTTTGCCTTTAGAAAAGCTTGTCGACTTAGCAATTATTGTTTAAGCCATTATTGTTCAACCATCGATCATCGATCGAGAAATAAAATCCAATATTGGATTTAAAATAATATCCGAGTCGTCCATTATTTCATAATTGCACTTACGATAATAATATTCAATAGATAAAAATCCACTCCAAATCAATGCCAAAAACCGTCGCCAATATAAACTCAATCCAATCAAGCAGGCAGTGACGTCACAGTGGAAATATAGCTTTGTAGTCTGAGAAATTGTTTTCAAGGTCACTGAATTAATGAAATTTCAAAATCTAAAAAGATAGTCTCACACTGAATCTAGGTCAGGAATAGACCTAGATTACATATATATAGTACTTTTAAAAAGCAGTTGTTTAGGAAGAAGTTGTTTTTTAGAACTTCTTAATGTCAAAGAACGAAACAAGATAGGAGAAAAACAGATTGAAGGGTTATAATGTGAATAAAACTTCTAAAACGTCCCAAAACGCCTTTAAAACCACCGTTGCTAACTTGCCTTTAAAGATAAATCATATTTTTGTTTTGGCTATGGAGAAAATTTTAGTCTTTCGTCTACACCTGGATGGAACGGATGATCGTAAAATTTTTGCGAACTAGATTTTGCAAAAATTTCTGTTTTCGTTATGCTAATGTGCTGTTTTCGCTTTCACTTCTGTTTTTGTTATGCTAAGGTACTTGTCTCTAAAGCGAAGCCATGAAGTGATTTTAAAGGGAAAAAGTTATAAACACAAATAACAGGTAAAACAGTAGCGAAATTTTTGAAGAAGATGAAACTTGCTCCAAACTCAAATAAGAAATATCACAGCTTACAGAAAAAAAAGTTAGCTTTAAATTGTGACTCAAGCAGTTATAATGATTGTCCATTTTGTGGTGAAGCTTTAATCTGATCTTTCATCATTTCGCTGTTTGACAAAGCCAAAGTTCAAATGAATCGGGAACAGGTCATTTGAACTTAAATACGACTTAAATAGTCTGCTTTGAAGAATTAAATAGGAGTTGTAGGGTTTATTTTTATTCGATAAAAACTTGAATAAAAATACAAAATTTGTCTCTACGTTCTCACGCAAGCCTCTGTAGCCGAGAATGGAGGAAAGGAAAGAAAAGCAACACAATAAAATGAACCACACTAAAACAAAAGTACAATAAACATTACTAACATACGTTTTCAGCATGGCCCAGAGGCATCTACTCTAATGAGGGGGGGGGGGGTAAGAAAACGATGAAGAAGAGCAGTAAAAAAAATGAAGAAAAAATCGCATAGAAGTCAAAACTTTACTATAATTTGTTGGAAGATACCCAATCAAGAACTGACTGACTCTGGCAGAGTATTCCAGTCAGTAAAATTATTTGTTCAGCTATATGAAAAAATAATATTGCAAAGGAAATTTTCTTTCGAAAATTTTGCCAATTGTAAATAAAGAAATCAGATTCTAACTTCAATGAGAAAATTAATATACTCTTTAATTATCTGTTTTATTATCCAGCTTTTCCAAAACAAATCATATCAGTTATCAAAACGGGCCCAAAATCTCTATATTGGTGTATCAAATATCGATCGTGGACACTGTAAATACTGAAAACGAATAGGATATGAAATTGTTAAAGACTTCGTAGAACCCTGGATGGGAAACGAATGGTTTTAATGCGAGTGTCAATCTGTTTAAAGCAAATCTTTGGAGTTATCCGAGGTTTCAGGCGATGAAATCCTCTCTTTAAGGCTCAGTAAAAATGCTGGAAGAAAACAACTAATTAGTTGTTCTTTTATTTAAGGTACTGGCGACGATATGGAATATTGACAAAATTTACGTAGAAGACTACATGGATATTTACATAAGAAGTACTATTGCTAGAGAGATGTGGGATCAAGCAACAGAACAGTTTATTTACGGAATTCATGACTTTGTTCTTGAATACTTGAAACGGGAAGTACCTACAGAGGAGGTTCAAGTAAGTGTCTAGTTGGTTCAAGCAAGTCAACATAGTAGCATCGACCTAGTAAAGAGTGATATCTCTCGTGTAGCGCCTTTCCCTCGTCAACTGTCTATGGAAGGGATAGTCTTAGAAACTTGAAAAATATCCCTTCTATCGGAAATTGAAAGCTATAGTGTCAACCCATGCATCCGACCATGCAACATGACCCATTCTTCACAGATAAATTTTAGGGGAAGGGACATGCTGCATTTTGTTAGAACTGGAATACTACTACTAACAGCTCACTGCAGCACCAAGCTGCCTGATGCCAACGCAGTTGCGCATTCTCCTCCTTCCATCCTAATCTATTCAAAGCCCTCTTTACCCCTTCTCAAGAAATTTCAATATCCTTTAAATCCTGCCTTACATCCTTGTCTTATCCCATTCGGAGAATACACTTTTTCATTTTGCCCTAAATGGATGAAAACGTGTCCTAGTCATCTCGACCTTTCCCTCGTTATAATCTAGAGAGTGTGATAGAAGTATATTCAAAGTACAGCTTGTTGTTTGATATATGATCAGTCAAACGGGTACTCACAACTATCTTTGGACAATTCCTTTGGAAAATATATATCAAATCCTCCTCTGTCTTCCGAGGCGCCCACGTATCTGACCACTGACTGAAATTAGCACTAACAGGTCCCTATTTGTTTCTGCTAATCTCAGGGTACCAGAGAAGATTATAACTGCTACTTGTTAAAAGAAGCTGAATCCTGAATTAGTGTTAACCTGAATTCAAATTGCAAAAAAGTTCAAACTGAGTCATCGGCATAACCAACTAGGGTTTGGAATCTAGCCTTCTCCAACATGCAGTTGGATTTGGTTTGGAGGTGCTTGGTGTTTGGAATGAGCGAAGGGCACAACTTCCAAAAATATGCTAAGGTTAGGTGAATTAAATGGAAATGAACAAGAAACTATATATAGATTGAAAAAATCTCGTGATTCTGGGAAGGGGTACATTATCCCAAATACCCCTATTATATATATATATATATATATATATATATATATATATATATATATATATATATAGATTGATCGTAGGTCCTTTTTATCTGTAACTGTAAAGAATTTCCAGAAAGGAGCAATGTAAAGCAGATGTGGAAGGGCTGTGGCGTTGTAAATGGATGCTAGAATATAACGGTTGAAACGTAGTTTGCTTTTTACGATTACAGCGTAAGAAATGCTAATTTTACGCTCAACGTGAGAAATCAGCAGACGACGTGTGTGGCCTATAGACGTGCCAATTGGAAGGCCCAGGTATGTAATATGTTCTGAGGACTTAACAAGATAATGGTCCATATTTAGAAGAGAAGTAGAGGGATTTTGCCAATTGAAAAGGATAACTTCGGATTTCTCAGGATTAAAAGACAGACCGATTTTTGAATATTCATCTTTGAGGATTTTGAAATTCTGCTCAATGCGCTGGATCATACGGCTGAGAATCAGGATGTCATCAGCATAACAAATAAGAGACATATCGATTCTCCCAAAAATGCATGAAGGAAGACACTTTGCCTGAGCTTCCAGGACACTATTATTGAACAGGGTTGGGGAAGTGATAGCTCCCTGTCTAGTCCCTTTCTTAACGAGGATGGGGTACTGAGGATTCACAAGCATATTCGAGGGATTCGAAGAGTTTGGCCTCACACGAGAATTAATGCAATTGTATTGGGATTGATGAAGAGCCGATTGCAGGGGAAAACGGGACGGAAGTTTTAAACGCACTCTTAGATTCCTATATAAATCCCTGAGAACACGGACACCTGATGGGTTTACGCCTCGCCTTGCCATATGAAGAAGCATGGACGAATGAATTAAGGAATCGAACGCACGTTTAACGTCTTGTCCGGCGAGGATCATACTTTCTCCCGAAGATTCAGCGTCGGTGAGGGCAGTAAATACTGTTGTGAGAGAATGAGAACAGCCAAGATTAACCTGAAAACCGAACTGATATGGGGGAACGTAACATTTCTGTCTTAACTCATCAAGAAAAAGAAGCTTGAAAAGTTTGCATATCGTAGTAGAGACGGTGATGGGACGGAAAGAGGAAAATTGCAGCTCAGATTTTCCTTTTTTGGGAATTGGAGTCAGATCACCAATGCAGAACGAGGATGGAACAATACCTGTAACAAATATCATTTGCATGAGAAGACTGAGGTGACGCACCAATAGATAACTTCCATTAATGATGTCTAGACTGCTCACCTTATCTATCCCACAAGACGATTTCTTTTTAAGTTGGGATATGGCTTTTATAATAGCGTCACAAGTAAAAACAAAATCAAGGTCAGGAGATTCATCAATGAACTTGCAGAGCTTGTCACAAAATTGTGACTCTAAAACAGGATCAGGCTCAGAAACTTCATTTGAAAAATGGGATATCCACTCGGACAAAGGAATGTCATTCGGGTCTGGCAAATTGGAGGAGATAGTACGAGGTAATAGCTTCCATAGTAGATGAGGTGAATTCCTGACCTTCTCGTAATAAAGTGTCTGCATTTTAGACCGATGAAGGACAAGTTCCTTAGCAGAACATTTTTTTACACTTTTCTCAGTTCATTGACTATTCCTTGAGGCAATCTCTCCATAATTTGTACCAAAATTTAGCACGGTCACAAGCTTCAGGCAGCACTAGATTTCCTGACCACCCGGGAACTTGGGTATCAACACGTATTTTTTTAAGAGGAACTGAACTGCCCTTTTTTCAGCACACAAAAGTGCATGGCAGATTTCTGTGGAGTAGATATCAAGAGTTAATCTAACGTCATTAATGTCTTTATTAGAAGACTTTTGTAGAAGATGAAATGGAACCCGGATCCTGATTAGGATGCTATCTGAACTTTCAATGAACTGAGATGTGTCAACTTTATTCCAATTGCGAAAAGTATACCACCTGTGCCGGTGAACAGTATGAGCCTGTAACACTGGAATCTGAGAAGCTTCTCGTTTAAAACTAGAAGCAGTAGGAAGGTGGTCTGAAATTTGAAATTTGGAAACTACCTCAACACAAGGTATATCAAGGTTATATGACACAACATGGTCGAGGTTAGATGTGCAAGAGGAAGAATGAATGTAAGTAAACTGAGCAGATTTCTGTTGAACTTTAAAATCATCACCAAATATTGCTAATAGTATAGAAGCACGGATAGAAGCTGAAGACAACCTGCAATTTAAATCACAATTAAAATCACCTACGATCAAACACGTGATTTTCAGTTTAAGGACATCACGAAGACAAGAGCTAAGTTTACTAACTGCTAAAGCGAAATCTCTCTCCGAATCTTAATCTTTGTAATCTGTGGGTAAATACACATTTATTATTACGCACTCACTTACTCGAACAGCAAAAAAAACTATCACTAGAAAAGAAAACACTAGAATTAAGATTCGATGCTACATAAGTAGCAATACCACCGGAAGCTCTGCCTTTAAAAGCACTACGTTTAGCTGGAACTGAAAAAGTTTTGAAGGTGGCACTAATGTCAAGTAAACTAAGGCTTGGGTGGTCAGGAAATGTTCCTGCAAACACAGAATATCATGATTATGAAGTATATTTTCAAGAATAGGTCTTTTTTTTATAAGACCACCATTAATATTCCAAGAGAGAAAACGAATATCCATTTATCTACTTAGCTGCCCGTTTATCGGTTTGAGCGTTGCCAGGGCATTTGATACTGTAACAGGTGTGATTAGACTCTTTACTTGTAATGCAGAACATGTTCCGAACACACGGATTATCCCTGGTGGAAGAGTGCTCCGTGGAACCACAGCGAGAGCGCAGTTCTGCGTTCTTACAATCAGCAGCAAGATGTCCTTGTTGATGGCATCTGAAACACCGTCTAGGTATGAATATGAAATTCTAGACAGTTAACTTTTCATAACCCACCTTCACAGAATTCTTCAGAAAAGAATCGAGATCACTCCGTTGTTCAAAATAAATCTTGTAGACATGTGACTTGCCACACTGCAAAGCTTTGACACACTTTGGAATAATTTTCTCTAGATGTTTTTCATTCATTTCTGTCGGTACGTCTTTTATTACACTGATGAAGGCGGGAGATTTAACAGAGGCTAAAAGGCCATGTTGGAACTTTTTCATCTGGTCAGCAATTGAGGATGCAGCGGGTTTACTTTTTACGACAATTTTCCATTCTGATGAAGAACGTTTCACCTCTGAAATATCATTTGCAGCTTCAGGACATATTTAATTAATAAAATCTTTCCCTAATAATGAAGATGAAAGATTGGACGGGCAATTTTTTAACACAACAGCATAGGTAGGAGGATTGGATTGGTCCTTGGTGCAAGACGACTGAGCAGAAGAGGGCCAGGCAGAAGTTGCCTGTACTGCGAGATGTTACTTATTTAGCTCAGACAAACTGTCAATTTTACGGGAAAGTTCATTCATGCGACAGGTTAACGTTGCAACGATCGCATCACCAATTGTTGGAATTTCACACGGTGAGTATATCACGAATTTCGGGATCTTACGTTTTTCTTTCGATGCCGTAGATAATCACTTACAAATGTCAAGGACATTTTCATCGTCTTTTTGGTATATAATTAAACGTGTTCCAATTTCTAGCACCTGATGTAAAACCTCCTTTGCCTTTAGAAAAGCTTGTCGACTTAGCAATTATTGTTTAAGCCATTATTGTTCAACCATCGATCATCGATCGAGAAATAAAATCCAATATTGGATTTAAAATAATATCCGAGTCGTCCATTATTTCATAATTGCACTTACGATAATAATATTCAATAGATAAAAATCCACTCCAAATCAATGCCAAAAACCGTCGCCAATATAAACTCAATCCAATCAAGCAGGCAGTGACGTCACAGTGGAAATATAGCTTTGTAGTCTGAGAAATTGTTTTCAAGGTCACTGAATTAATGAAATTTCAAAATCTAAAAAGATAGTCTCACACTGAATCTAGGTCAGGAATAGACCTAGATTACATATATATAGTACTTTTAAAAAGCAGTTGTTTAGGAAGAAGTTGTTTTTTAGAACTTCTTAATGTCAAAGAACGAAACAAGATAGGAGAAAACAGATTGAAGGGTTATAATGTGAATAAAACTTCTAAAACGTCCCAAAACGCCTTTAAAACCACCGTTGCTAACTTGCCTTTAAAGATAAATCATATTTTTGTTTTGGCTATGGAGAAAATTTTAGTCTTTCGTCTACACCTGGATGGAACGGATGATCGTAAAATTTTTGCGAACTAGATTTTGCAAAAATTTCTGTTTTCGTTATGCTAATGTGCTGTTTTCGCTTTCACTTCTGTTTTTGTTATGCTAAGGTACTTGTCTCTAAAGCGAAGCCATGAAGTGATTTTAAAGGGAAAAAGTTATAAACACAAATAACAGGTAAAACAGTAGCGAAATTTTTGAAGAAGATGAAACTTGCTCCAAACTCAAATAAGAAATATCACAGCTTACAGAAAAAAAAGTTAGCTTTAAATTGTGACTCAAGCAGTTATAATGATTGTCCATTTTGTGGTGAAGCTTTAATCTGATCTTTCATCATTTCGCTGTTTGACAAAGCCAAAGTTCAAATGAATCGGGAACAGGTCATTTGAACTTAAATACGACTTAAATAGTCTGCTTTGAAGAATTAAATAGGAGTTGTAGGGTTTATTTTTATTCGATAAAAACTTGAATAAAAATACAAAATTTGTCTCTACGTTCTCACGCAAGCCTCTGTAGCCGAGAATGGAGGAAAGGAAAGAAAAGCAACACAATAAAATGAACCACACTAAAACAAAAGTACAATAAACATTACTAACATACGTTTTCAGCATGGCCCAGAGGCATCTACTCTAATGAGGGGGGGGGGGGTAAGAAAACGATGAAGAAGAGCAGTAAAAAAAATGAAGAAAAAATCGCATAGAAGTCAAAACTTTACTATAATTTGTTGGAAGATACCCAATCAAGAACTGACTGACTCTGGCAGAGTATTCCAGTCAGTAAAATTATTTGTTCAGCTATATGAAAAAATAATATTGCAAAGGAAATTTTCTTTCGAAAATTTTGCCAATTGTAAATAAAGAAATCAGATTCTAACTTCAATGAGAAAATTAATATACTCTTTAATTATCTGTTTTATTATCCAGCTTTTCCAAAACAAATCATATCAGTTATCAAAACGGGCCCAAAATCTCTATATTGGTGTATCAAATATCGATCGTGGACACTGTAAATACTGAAAACGAATAGGATATGAAATTGTTAAAGACTTCGTAGAACCCTGGATGGGAAACGAATGGTTTTAATGCGAGTGTCAATCTGTTTAAAGCAAATCTTTGGAGTTATCCGAGGTTTCAGGCGATGAAATCCTCTCTTTAAGGCTCAGTAAAAATGCTGGAAGAAAACAACTAATTAGTTGTTCTTTTATTTAAGGTACTGGCGACGATATGGAATATTGACAAAATTTACGTAGAAGACTACATGGATATTTACATAAGAAGTACTATTGCTAGAGAGATGTGGGATCAAGCAACAGAACAGTTTATTTACGGAATTCATGACTTTGTTCTTGAATACTTGAAACGGGAAGTACCTACAGAGGAGGTTCAAGTAAGTGTCTAGTTGGTTCAAGCAAGTCAACATAGTAGCATCGACCTAGTAAAGAGTGATATCTCTCGTGTAGCGTTTTTCCCTCCTCAACTTTCTACGGAAGGGATAGTCTTAGAAACTTGAAAAATATCCCTTCTATCGGAAATTGAAAGCTATAGTGTCAACCCATGCATCCGACCATGCAACATGACCCATTCTTCACAGATAAATTTTAGGGGAAGGGACATGCTGCATTTTGTTAGAACTGGAATACTACTACTAACAGCTCACTGCAGCACCAAGCTGCCTGATGCCAACGCAGTTGCGCATTCTCCTCCTTCCATCCTAATCTATTCAAAGCCCTCTTTACCCCTTCTCAAGAAATTTCAATATCCTTTAAATCCTGCCTTACATCCTTGTCTTATCCCATTCGGAGAATACACTTTTTCATTTTGCCCTAAATGGATGAAAACGTGTCCTAGTCATCTCGACCTTTCCCTCGTTATAATCTAGAGAGTGTGATAGAAGTATATTCAAAGTACAGCTTGTTGTTTGATATATGATCAGTCAAACGGGTACTCACAACTATCTTTGGACAATTCCTTTGGAAAATATATATCAAATCCTCCTCTGTCTTCCGAGGCGCCCACGTATCTGACCACTGACTGAAATTAGCACTAACAGGTCCCTATTTGTTTCTGCTAATCTCAGGGTACCAAGAGAAGATTATAACTGCTACTTGTTAAAAGAAGCTGAATCCTGAATTAGTGTTAACCTGAATTCAAATTGCAAAAAAGTTCAAACTGAGTCATCGGCATAACCAACTAGGGTTTGGAATCTAGCCTTCTCCAACATGCAGTTGGATTTGGTTTGGAGGTGCTTGGTGTTTGGAATGAGCGAAGGGCACAACTTCCAAAAATATGCTAAGGTTAGGTGAATTAAATGGAAATGAACAAGAAACTATATATAGATTGAAAAAATCTCGTGATTCTGGGAAGGGGTACATTATCCCAAATACCCCTATTCCTCTGCAGCTCTTCCTTGTTGTGGCTTGTGATGTTTTTCCATAAAATGCACATTCGTATGTGCAGGTTGTATACTTTTGAGATATCATTTGCTGATATCCTGTATACATTCCCTGATGTCATCTTAAAAGATTACAGTTTTTAAACTTCTAGGAAGGTACAGGCCGCTGTGGAAAAAGTGGGGTAGCTTAATAGCAATGCTACTTAGGGGTTTTCATGGCCTAGTGGAATTTGTCGGCAGATTTGGCAGCTTCTGGAATTGTGTCAAATTCTGCTACTGATAGCCTTGGAACTTTTTCCATACCCGGGTACAGGAGGTGAATACATGGAGTTATCAAAATAATTTTGATGAGTCTGTGTCACGATTTCTTGAAGAAAAGTTTTGGACTCATGGAAGAAGTTATCACTTTGATGAGTTAAGATGAGTAATTGTTATTGAATGATGTAGCATGATCGATGGGTAAAGGACTTGGATCTGTTAACTAGAATCACAAGTAATTGTTCCTACATACTTTATCAGGAATGAATTGGAAAGCACTTGATTACCGTATGGGCCAGTTGTCTTAACTTCAAAGCTTAGAAAGTAAGAAACGGGACCCTCAGAAAATTAAGTTCAGAGAAGTAAAATATATTACAAATATTTCACCTCTGTTAGTAGTGCTTTTTAACTTGAAAGGTGAGTCCCTGTCCTTATCAGCGCCTGGCAATACCACTGTTAAAGCCGTTGACCACCTAGTTTATCTAGGTCATCCCATTGGTTCCTCGCTATGCCATACCAGATCCCTGCTCCTGGACAGTCTAACACGACGTATATCTGCTTCATATCCATCGATTGTTGCAGAAAAATTTTGATTCAAACGCCTACTATTAGCCTTTAGCCCTCCCTCAGATCTTGTATATTGTTCCATTTTGAAGCTGTGTAATACACTGATTGTATGAAAGTCCGGTCCATTTCCTTTCGATTCTCTATATATTTGCTTCGATTAACACCTTGGCATCGGAATTCTCCTTTGATAAAAAAATTTAAACTCGCTGGCTTTGATCTTGCACTTTCTTCATTCATTGCGGAGCATAACCGAAAACCCATTACTTTACAGATTGATTGGTATTATGCTCTAACTCAATAGTGTCTAGTACTTTTTTATGTCTGTGTTATGACCATATTTAGTTCAGTGATATTTAAATTTGTTTCTAATTCATGTTTTATTTCTGTTGTTAAATGTTGTTGCTGTGACGAAGAGTTAGGGCAGTAATTGGTTTCTTGTTCATGCGTTTTCGTTTTTTGTTGTCGGTTTTTTCTCTGCTTCGTCTCATCATGTCATATGAATGGTGGGTGTTCAATAAAATACTCAAATAAATAACAGTGGCCATAGTGCAAGCACAGAAAAAAAGAAAAACACAAAAAACTAACAATGAAAAACAAAAACGATAAAAAAAAATGTCAAGAAGTTGAATGTCCAATTATCGAAAACTAAAATAAGTTACAAATTTAAGAGCAAGACAAAAATTTAGAAAATATCCAAATATGCTTTTGAACTCTGTAATTGAGGCATTTCTGTCAAATTCAGGTTGTAACGAAATTTTAACAGTCAATTTAATAAAGATTACCTGACCATATTCGTGTTTTCTGAACCATACTCAAATTCTGAGGAAATATTTAAAATAAACATGGGTATGCTTTTTTCACTCTTAGCTAGGATCTTCCAAAATGGAAGGATGAAAGATATATGATGTACGAACTTGTATTACTCATTTTAAGAAGTGTTTTCTTATCAAAAATGGTGATTTTTCTTCTTTGAACGCTACTGGCCTCAAGTCCTGTTTATTGATTGTGACGACCGATTACAAGGAATGGAATTTGGTTTTCTAGGTGTTAAAAAGTGCGTAGAAACACATTGGAAGTTTGAATAGCCCCATCTTTACTTAAAGAAAGTGTTTAATTTATAATTTGTATTTAATGGAGCTTAAGTTTATGGGCAGCACCAGTCTATAGAAGCACTACAGTCTATAAATGCCAGAGGAGCACTTCACAGGCATTCAATTAGAGCCTTTCTCCTCTTCGCAAAAGCTTCAGCATCAGATAAGGAAATACTGTTTGTCCTCTTGATCTTAAAATGACTCAGTTAAGATCATTAGATCCTGTAGCTGTGACTGGCTTTGCCACATTGTCTTTCACAATTTGTTTTCCTGAGAGAGTAGGATTCAAATACAAAGGCCATTTTCAATAGTGTATATATATATATATATATATATATATATATATATATATATATATATATATATATATATATATATATATATATATATATATATATATATATATATATATATATATATATATATATATATATATATATATATATATATTATATATATATATATATATATATATATATATATATATATATATATATATATATATATATATATATATATATATATATATATATGTGTGTGTGTATAAATAAAATACATAATTCCTTGCTCAGTTACTACTGGAGTCACTGTAACGACAAAAAAAAAGAAAAAAAAAAGAAAAATTATCCAAATAATCCACTATACTCCTTCACACACCTTAAACAACAAAAGAAGAAGAAGAAAAAGAAGAAAAAAACGAATAATAGCTTAGGATTCATTAATAGAATACATTTTTTCCTTGACTTCATTTATAAGTTTTTCCAAACCATTTTATATCATTAATAATCATATTATTACAAGTCCATAAATTTATAAATAAAATACAAATAAAAATGACAAATAATAATTTAAAACTCATAATTAAAATACATTTTTTCCTTAACTTTATTTCTAAATTCTTCAAAGCTTGTTGTGTCATTAATTGTCTTATCATTACTATTCCATAATTTTATTCCTCGATAAATAAAAGAGAACTTAGACTTTGAAGTGATGGCAATCGGAGCAGACAGTGCCTGGCTTGTCCGAGTATTGTAATTGTGGCAATCAGACCTAACCTTAAACATGCCTGAGAAGCATAAAGGTAGATTATTATTATTATACTTGAACATAAATAACTGGTGATAAAAATCCCGTAAGCCAGCAGCTGGAAAAATGTTTTGTCTTCTGTACTCTAATCTCACAGAATCACTATAAGATTTATTACAAAGTAAACGGATCGCATTATTTTGGAGAACTCGAATTGGATTAACTACCGACGGAAATGTCCCTAACCATACCGAAGAACGCTATAAAATGTTTGGATGTATTATCGAGAAATACGACAACCTTAAAATGCGATGCGGGACAAAGTGTGCATGTTTTCTAAGGATTCCGATGTTCCGTGATAAAATCGCTGACGTGTTCCCAACATGTTTCCTAAGCGACAAAGTTTCATCAAGTGCAATACCTAAATACTTGAGACAAGACTTCCTTTCAATCTCGCCATAACTGTATTTTAATTGAAAAATCCATGGATAATATGTAGCTGTTCTTGAGAATATGATAAAACTGCTCTTAGCCGGGTGAACTTTTAGTTCATTTACGCGCATCTAAGTTGAAACTCTGTCTAACGATTGTTTACTTAATTCAAGTAATCCCTTCTCAGTTCTTGCGAGACAAAAAAGCGACGTGTCATCAGCAAATATCGGTACTGTCACTTCTTGTGGATCATTGAATAATTCACTGAAATTGTTTTTTATGTTAGACATGGTTTGAGTTAGATCATTTACAAAAATTAAGAATAATAGCGGTCCAAGAACAGAGCCCTGTGGAACTCCACATGTAATAGGAAATCTTGATGAACGATTTGAGTCAATCTGAACATACTGCAGCCGCCCTGCTAAAAATGCATGTATTTGGAATAAAATGCGCTGATCAATCAATTTTGCCACTTAATTGAAACAAAACATGTGTCGCAGATGAAGAAAAACTGAGAAAACTTCAGCAATTCAAAAAACTAGCTTTTTGACTAATTAATGTGTGTAAGCGAGAATTTATGTGATTAATAGGCCTATTCATTGGCTTATTTTCGCATAAAAATACAACAGCAAATAAAGAAAAAAGGTTTTACTGTATACAACCTAGCTTTTGACCTATATTAAACATTGCTCTTGTTCGAAAACACTTATCCGTGAGTTATACCAGATGATTGATACTCAGTTCGTAAAACTGTGGCCGCTGAGATCCAAATTTTTTTTCTTTTAGGCTTGGGGATATAATGTGTGGGGTTAACAATGGCTCTCATGTTTTTGGGTGTTCTCTTACCCAATGCCCATTCAACTAGGATAGTAAAAGCCAAAGAGATAGAAAAATCTCAAGATGAAGAAAACAAACGGGACTACGGCCAGTAGAAGGAATAGAAAAAAGTAAAACGAAGCGAATATTTCGCCTATATAAAACAAGGCGTCTTCAACGCTAAGAAACAAAGATAAAATATATAATAAGTTAAAATTAAATAATATCTAAAACCACGAAATAAAAAAAACAGTATCTATATATACAATTGTTGTTGTTGTGATTGAACACCTCAGACGCTAAAGTCACTTCAATGTTGTCATGTAAGCAACTTTATTTAGCTGTGTGCTGCTCAATCACAACAGCAACAATTTTATATATAGATTTTTTTTTTATTTCTTGGTCTTCGATTTTATTTAATTTTATATTTTATCTTTGTTTCTTTGCGTTGAAGACGCCATGTTTTATACAGACGAAATATTCGTGTCATTTTAGTTTGTCTTTTTCTTCTACTGGCCATAGTCCCGTTTGTTTTCTTCATCTTGAGATTTTTCTCGCTCTTTGATTTTGTCATAGCTGGCCAGTTCGGTTTTATATCTTTCATTTAACTAGGGTAGTAAGAGTTTCCTGTTGTTTTTTGTTGCAATATGAACATGATAAGATTTATACAATCAAGAACCATTGGCGCCCATAGGCAGAATTTTAGGGGGGGGGGACTTTGCTGGTCTAATCGGCACTTACAATGCTGTATAGTAGAAATCTCAAAACAAAAATATAAAATATAAGGCTGCATCATTCAGCCAAGGGGGCTGGAGCCCCCTCCTGCTCCCCCCCCATATGGGCACCCATGTCAGGAACACGTGCTGGAGTTTTCATTTGGTTTTGTCTTCTAAAAAATCACGTTGTTTGAGTCACAATATTCTGTTTTTTGTCTTGATAGCCATGAACGACCTAACATTGACGTTATTAGAAAGTTGTGTCAACTGACAGTGTATCTACATGAAGTATGTTTAATATATGTTTATATTCAGTGTTGTTAATTTGCAGGCACTACACCGAAAAATCATTAAACGATATCAAGAGGGGCATAGGCCGTATTATGAATTTCCTGATGACAACTATATTTACTACTTCATTGGCTACCATTTGGATCGTGGTGGGGAAACCCACCTATTTTCGGAAGTTTATTTGGATATTAGATTTATAGCAGCTAAGCTTCGAGCCGCTGGACCGGGTGATATACTCAATGATATGTGCAAATACGAACAATACATTAGTGTAAGTTCAGTCTTATGATGTTTTCCCACTGAGTTAAGCCCTTTTTTCAGCTGATTGGCATCACTCTTCTTAGTCTATGCTACTAAACCCTTTGAAGAAAAAGTGTATATTTTGGTATAAAATCTCAGCGATCTATAACAAAGATTGTCATTTTTTTATTTATTTGTTTAGTATTTATCAAAATCTAAAAACTATATATTTATGTATGAGAAATGTAAATATACGGATTTGATCTTTAATAAAAATAGTTTTCAAATTTGAAGATGCTAGCTTACTTACCAGAACACATCGTTCACAAAAATCTTATATCTGAAATTTTTTGAAAATCAGTAAAAAAAAAAAAAAAATCGAACATTTGTAAATTTATTGGAAAAGTTTAAATTGGGAAAAAACCTCAAAAATATTTATTATCAAAAAATGCTATTTGGTATGTCCATTATTTTTCATTACAAGTTCAAATGAAAGTTCTGTTTAGGGATAGTTTTCTAATCTTAGTAGTAATTATTTCGACAATATTAATCTGTCACTTTGAGCTGCTTGGGACTGACTAATGGGAAATGCTTGTCAATGCACTCCCATTTGAAACTTCTCTTTTCGCCTTCCTCTCAGGTATAATTAAATAAAGTCAGTAATTTTTTTTAGTCATTTTCCTAGCCCCCTCGTAGACGCATTTTTTATTTCCATTTTGCGGGATGCTTAGTAGGACCGTTCTCTGTGTACGGTCTCTTTCCATCTGGGGGACACCTAAGCTGCCCAAGTCTTTCTTCGACGATACATGCGATGATTGATGATGCAAAGGGTCTCTTATACCCAGTGGAGTTGAGTCAATTCTTTCATTTAAAGCCGATTTTAAAATCTTATCACCAAGCTTTCCCTGAAAATCTTCTTAAACTGTTCTTTCTAAAAAAAGTCTTTTATATCTTCTTCTTCTTTCTTCAGTTCGAAGGCTTCTGGTCCATTATTTCCTGCACTTGTGCTGTAGCCTAAAATACCCTAAATTTGACCTTACTTGGGTCCTTTCTCTCTCCCACATGCTCCTAATTTTAGAAAAAAAAAAACACCTCGTGTTTTAGCTACTCTACGTCAACAGTATTTGTACACTACCTAAATAAAGACATCTGTCCACTTCTTCAGTCGTTTAATCAACTGCCTTCATAGCCCTTTTGGTAACATCCCGTGCTCCAAAATATTTTTTTCTTCCTTGTAGTTCTAGTTCCCCACTTTTTTTGCTTAACTACCATGGATATGACTACACTCGTCTATGCTTTCCAATGTAAGTCTAAATTGTCTACGTAACCTAAGTTATATGTGATCTTACCTTCTTACCTCAGTCTTGCGTGTCTGGCTTCCTCTCTTGTGTTTTAAGCAAAACAAATCCATGAAAGTAATCTAGACCTAAAGGGAAATGCCCCAGCTCGTCTTCAATATTGGACAACACGGAACCGTATGCTAAATCTGTTCTCGTTCTGGCTGCTCTGTTAAGTTCGTTCCGTTCTTAACATACTCATTTGGAATTCAGTCCAGAGGAGGGATGTTATCTGCACCCTGTTTATTTGCTAAATGAAAAGTACCCACGACTATTTAGACACATTCTTCTCTCTCTGTCTTCTTTTTATCCAGTATCCAGTTTAATGTTCCAGTATCCCGTATCCAGTTTAATGTTCTTTGTTGTCTTATTTAGAAATACTTTCTTTTTAATATAAATGCGTGTAGCATAAAATGAGTTCTTGCCGTTGGTTGGCAGTTAGATTTGTATTGCGATAGGGTCAGTATTGTTGTAAAACAGAAAAGCTCATAATTGATGGGAGGTAGAGATAGATTGAGATAGAGAAACATATAAAGAAAGACAAAGAATTAAAGAAAAAAAATGCAAATGGAGAAGCTAAAATTGATACGTGCTGCACGCTATAAATAGAGAGGAAAATATACATGGTATTGTAGATTTTACAATTAACACGTTATCCATGTACCTGTGGAGTCCATAAGTGGGTTTGTGGCCATCGTAAAACTGCCGGCCCTCCTGTCGACTTTTCTAAAGTAAGAGTTACCATTTCTTAATCTGAATCAAGGGGCTCTTCGGAAATCAAACGATTCTGTTTGCATTGGAAATTCATTTAAAATGCGTATTTAGTTTTAGTTTATTATTATCCGAGTCTCTCTTTACTGGGTTACTGCTATTGCTGCAGCTATGGTGAGGAGGTTGATGTTTTTACACAACCTTTATCGGGTACATTATTCTACCTTTTACCCTAAGGTTTGGGAGACATTTTTTTACAAGTAAGAAGTATTGACATTTCAATTTTGGTTGATTTAAAACAGAATTCGCTATTCCACATTTTGTGTCACACTAACATTTATAGTACGCCCATTCAACTGGCCAATCCAACTCAACCAGCCAGCCCACTCTATTTCAGACCAGCCCATGGTCACAGATGTCATTCAGCAACGAAGGTGGTGATAACTTGGGCACTTGGTCCGTAAGAAAAATGATAGGATTCTGAGATCGTTCCTGGTCTCATATTCAACCTTGGAATCTGCGGTGAGGTCGACCAAAGAACACCTTGCGTCACACCTATCAACGGGACGTCTCCAAAATTTGCCCGATGGTCCAACCACAATGGAAATACTTGGACTGCAGCACACACGCGAGATGAATGGCGGCTCTTCGCGAATGGCCTGGGTGCCTCCGGTGGCACAGTAGGATCTAAGGTCTAAAGTAAGGTCATTCAACCGTGGACGGTTCTTAAAAGTGTGTAGTTTTGCATTTTTATCAAGGCAGGATAGTATTTAGTTATAAAGGCGTAACACATTTTATAATAGAGCCAAATCCAGATATATGTAGCACTGCATCATATCCATAGGAATATTGACTTGTTTTTTTTTACATTGACTTCAAATTGAATTTCCTGCATTTGTTTAGGTTTATACCATCCTTGGGAGAAGCCTCTAGAAATAAACACATTATCATGTCTTAAAATATTTTAGGGTAATGGAAACAAATCATCCTATCAAGATTTCCTCCTATTCATCAAACATCACGGCTCTTACATTGCTCTGCATCCAAAAGTCGATGTTATCCAACTTGCTTTATTAGAGCCTATAAAATCTGCCGTGCATAAAAATGCTATGGAGATAGCTCATTTAGACCCAGATAATTATTATGAGTGGTGGTGAGTTTTCCCTCTTTTTATGTTTTTTTTTGCCTTTATTTCTTATTCCATGTGTATTTGCAACGATCCTATTTTGCCTCTTGTATTTTCAGTATCACTTTAATAAAGATAACTTTGTATTATTCGTACTGTAAATAAACTCCCCTATTCTGTGCTATGCTATCTCCTATACTGCCATTATAATTGTCATTGTCAACCTAGCAATAGTATTAGCCTTTCGTTCAAGTGAAAACTATAGTTTTCAGTAAAATAATATCCATTTGGCAGAGTCAACATAAAAAAAAGAAGAAGAAAAGCGCTTATTATGCAATAATTTGTGAAGTTTTGTGTACTGCGTCTAAGATCAAACTGAAATTTTGTTGTAGTTGAGGTATTAGCGCTCAACAAACTAAATTTATGATCATTTTTTTTTTTTTAATTTTACTTAATCATGAAGAAATCCTTCCAACTTAAACCAGACCGCAAATATTATTAATGTGCTGAATCTGTGGCAATGGTTTTTAGTGTAGGGGGCTTGCTTACTTGGTTATTCTTGAGGGGTCTGTATTTGACATGCAAAAACAACTTATTTATAACACGCCCCCATTCTTCTATCATTTAGTTTTATAATGATGTAATTAAAATATATTAACCATAATGCACCCACTGTTAAATTTTAGACATACTGATTAAACTGATTATAAGTTGGAACTTGGAGTTTGCCTAGCGAACCGAAAGGTTCCTTGGCACTTATGTTTGTAGTTTTGTTTGTAAATAAAATGGTGCTCCTGAAAAAAAAACGCTATTAAATATTAAACATAAACACATTATACAAATCTCCAATTTCTGTAATATTAAATCTGCTTCTTTTTTAAAAGGTTTTTAACAAACTAAAATTTTTTTTCCTACAAGATATGACAAGGGAAACGCTATGAAAAGCTTTATCCTAATTCCCCCCAGTCCAGGATATTCTTTGGGTATTTTTTGGCTGCACATAAAATCTTTGATATCTTTTTTTTAATTTCACCTTTGGTTTCTCCGTAGCGCTAAGCTCGAGTAGCTCCTCTTGTAGTCCACTTCCATTTCATCACATGGATTTATGATCCATGGTGGTATTTCCATCCTCAGGATGTCTTCAAATCTACAGTGCCTAAATTGATAGGTGAGGGTCAAACCATCATTTTAGTTCTTTACAATCTAAACCAAAGAAATTTTCGTGGACTCCCGTTTACGAATTGTGAAACCCCTATTTTTTGTTAGGCCACCGTAGACCCCTGTCGAGTCCCCCTTGGCTTCTGGGGGTCCACCAGGACTACTTTGGGAATCACTGCCCTAATCAAATTTCCCCAAAGACATGAACAATCCAGATCGTTTTTCAGGACAGGAAGTGCTGGTGTTCCAATTTCAAAAAAAAAACTACGGAGCAGTTTTTGAAAATACGAGAAATAATTATTATCGCTCAAAGAGTGTAGATATATTCTCCCAGGAAGCACGCTTTTTTTTCTTCTTTTTTTTAGCAGTAATTTAGTGGAAGCTGTGGGTCGGATAAAGTTTTTATTCTTCTTTTTCTTCTCTTGTTTGATTATCTGAAGACGCTATTGCAAAATCTTTTTGCAATTCTAGGTCCTGCGGCAGTCAAGATCGAAGTCAGTATTACCAAACAGAGGTCAATCCCCCTCTGCTACCACAGAGTTAAGCTTTTAATCTCTTTGTGTATCAAATTATGCCAAAAAGTAGCGACGGGGCCTGTCGGGTGACGGCCACCCAAAAGAAAAAAAAGGTAGCGTATACTCTTTTCGAGTACTGGAGAAAATATATTTGCACGCTTCCCCCCAACGTGAATTCCAAAGTCTCATTAAACCGAGACTTTATGCATAATGATAAATACTCGCTTGACTTCAGCCTTCAGGTACCTGTTGCATGAGGTCCTGTGATTTTTCTAAAAGCTGAACATTAAAAATTTTCTGGGAGTTGCGGATTCTTCCCAAGTACATAACTAGAAGATAATTGCAAAATCTCATTCTTGCTTTTCTTCTCTTTTGTTTTTAATTTTTTATATAAGTAGATGATTATGATCATGATATCTTTGGGGAATTAGTGTCAATCTATTTTTAATTACGCCCATGTTTAGGAGGAATGGTTTAGAAGAGGAATACGAAGAGAAAAAGAAGAAGTTGTTTTTCAGTTGTTAAGCAAATTTTGATGAAAAGCCCCCTGGGCTTTTCTGAAAAGGACTATCAGGATGATTTACATCTGGCAAGTACAGCAGAAGCTTGTATAATTTAAAGGGATAAAGTGTCAGAGTCAACCAAAATGTAACGCTAGAAACTACGCTGGCTATTAATGGTAATTAAGAAATGGCTATTAAGAAAAGAAATAGTGAAGATTTTATCCAGCAGAGGAGAAAAAGAGCTGCGGGCAAAGAACTCTGATTTGTTGACACTAGTCCAAGGAAAAGTATGAAATATCAAATAACTGAGAAAGCTTTAAGTCGAAACTGTGGGAAACCAATACAAAAATAGTACAATAGTATAAACATAAAACCGGCATGGATCGATGGGAAACAAAATAGATGCAGACGAAAAATCCCTTTTAACTTTGTGCTTTCTTTTCATTTTTTTTTCAGTTTTTGGCTTCTTAATTCATCTTTTCTATGGATGTTTTGCTTATTTTTTTGTTCATAACTGTTGAGTACCTCTTTTTTCACTGTATCTTCTTTGTGTCCTTTTTTCTTTTTTGTATTCCTTTTCTTTTCTCTTTGGAGAAAGGACCTCGACACCAGGGGTTTGAGTCTTGGTGTCGCTGGTTATTTGATTTGGAACGGAGGTCAATGGTTTGGCCCGGCAAGCTCAGCCAGAGTCGACCCAGCTCTGAATGGGAACCTTGAGAAATCTGGTGGGAAAATACGGGAAGCGTCGCATGATTTGCCCCCAACCACGTATTACACTCCCGGCCGAAGGCATCGAATCAGAAGATCGGTACCTGCGCAGCGCAGACCATTGGTCAATATGCGAAACAATTTTTCTTTCAGTTTTCTTTGGAGAGGTCTTTGATAAAGTTTCTGACTTCCTCGTTGTTTGGTAACTGGCTGAACATTTGGCTCGGTTTCTATTCTTGTATTTTGTTTCATTTTAACATTGCAAATAACGAGAAAATATATAAAAAAAATATTTTATTTTTCAGCAACAGAGAAGATGGTAATGACAGCCATTGCAAGTACCTTGTCAGTACAATGGCCGCTGGAAATGTCACTGCTGTTCTATTAACCGGGGATGAACGTCGTGTTTTAGTTGCTATTAGTGGTGGTCCCATTAAGGTATCATGTTTCTATTTTTGCTCAGTCTTTTTTAACAACTTATTTTCTTGTTATTTGTTCAAGTGGACTTGACTGGGCTGATATTATTAAACTTTGTGTTTAGTGGACTTAGATGACGAATTATTAAAGCTGCATTTAAAAGGATGGAAAGAAAGAAAATTGAGAGAAAGCAATAATCATGTGAGTTACTAATGCTGCCACTGCTAACAGCTCCTCTTAGCACTAAGATGTAGGACCCAAACACAATGCCTACTCCGCTTCTATCTATACCAAGCCTCATTCTTTATTCCGTCCCATAAACTTTCGCTTCTTTGAAGAAAAAAAAATATAAAATAACCATTTTTGAGGACATGCTGTTTTTAGTTTGGCCCTTGCCTGATTGCCAAATAGTCCAGTTTTGACAATAGATAATTTTCCTTCCTTAAAATATAACGAAACCATCAACAACTTTTTGTTTTTAAGAGTTATTAAGTGGAATGGAGCAATATTTTTTATACTATTATTATGTAAGGAGTAAGGTTATCATCAACGCTCAGTAATAAATTGAAACGCGATCTTCTTTTGTTTCTTGAACAGGAGTTGGTTTGATAAAAAGAAATGTTTGACTAATGCAAGAAAGTAAAAACAGACTACGCTTTTCAAATATATAGATTCATGAAGGTTGGCGTGAGACAAGAAGAGGATGGCTGTAATGCCTCAGCTTTCGAATAGAACATCGAAACATAGATGTTTTGTGGCAAGAAAAAAGGTAAAAATGGCAATTTGCTGTACCGTGATCCCTTTTGTTCCTTAAAAAGGAGCCATGTATTTTCATTTATGATCACATGAGGCCAGCAAGAAAAAAATTATCCAGACTCTTCTGTTGAAAAGGGGTCAAGCGTCATATTTGTGGCTCCAGTCATATAGATGGCAAATTCTTACATGGTCTCTTTTCAAACAAGGTGGTAGATGTGTTCCTACTGAAAACTTTGTATTGGATGGGGTGGGGAAAGTGGAAGTGCAACTGGTAGACCTTGGCTGTGTTATCATAGAAATTCAAAATCTTTGGTGTGATTCTTTTTCAAACAAAATACAACATGCCTATAATTCTTCTCAAAATTTCGTATTAGGAGGGATGGGGACTAGAGAGGGATTTTGAAGGGGTTCACTCTATGTCAAGGTTCTAGGGGCTCAAGGGTTCTCTTCATTGAAATAGATTGAGAATTATGGTGTGGTTCTACTTCAAACTAGGTACAACATGTCTTCTTTTCTGCTAAAAAGTGGGCTGAGAGGGTAATGCACGATTCCGGTTTTAGCAAGGTGTAATATTCCTACCAATCTGCTAAAAAGTTGATATTGGGAGGGATGAGGAGTATAGAGGGGTATTAAAGGGGTTGATGACTCATTTTGATCCTACAATAATACGGATAAAAAGTACTTGCATGATTCCGCTTCAAACAACTGCAATATTCCTATTTTTCTGTCAAAAAGCTAATGGAGAGAACAATAGGTATTGGAGGGGCCATGGGTATATTTGTGTCTCGGATCATGCAAATTGGAAATTACTATGCGTTCTGGTTAGGAGTATAGTGCAACATGCCTAGCTTCCTGCTAAAGTGTTGTAGGTAAAAGAGGCGAGGGCGCAGGAGAGTTAAGGTTTTGGATAAGTCGATGTTGTCCCTGAATCATACAGATTAAAAACCAATTATTAATAATCCCTGGTCCAAAAAAGATCGGACACTAGTAAGATGAGGTTCAAATAACTCCGGTCCAAATATGAGCGGGAAACTCCTAGCTTTTTGCTAGAAAAATGGCAGTGGAAGGGCTGAGAGTTCTTAGAGAGGTCATTGGCCAGCTTAATGTCTTCAATAATATATACTGGAATCATTGAAGGCTTCCAGTTTAAAGAAGGTACACCCTGTCTACCTTAATGTTAAAAAGCTGGTTTTGGTATTGGAGAATCCTTTAGCCCATTTTGACTTTCCAATCATACATATTAAAAATTCGGTACTTATCTGTTATAGCCACCACTCTCAAGAAGTGAAGTTATGTTAATGCTAATGAAATATATACTCATACTAGGTATGACGAAAATAAATACTGTAGTAACAGAATTATGGAAACTACAACAGAGAATTATGGAAATCAGCCCTCCTCCCCCCCCCCAGAACGCATTATATTAAATGGTTTCTAACCTAAACTAACCAAAATACCAACTAAAATATTTAATTAAAGTATACCTATACTGTAGTGTATATACACTCACGCTAAGCTGAAAAAAAAAAAACTACAAAAATAAACTGGTTCTGTCATACCAAGAACTTGAGTGTCGTGGCTATAACAGATAAGGACCAAAAATTATTTTATGATCCCATTTCAAACAAGGTACAAAATACCTACCATTGTGCGAAAAAGCTAGTGTTGGAAGGAACGGGAAGCATAGAGGGGTTTTAGAGGGGCTGAGGACCCATTTTGATGCTGCAATAATAGACATTAAAAATCCTTGCATAGTTTTGCTAAAAAAAAGTTCAAGATTTCTATTTTTATGCTAAAAAAAGATTAGCAGAGGTGAGGTCTTCTCCTTCGAGAAGGAGAGGTTTTGAAGGGGCCACGGGCCTTTTTGAGTCTCGGATAATTTAAATTGGAAACTTTTTTTACTTAATCAAGGTGCAACATGCGTATCTTCCTCCTAAAGCGCTGGAGGGGCAGGGCCGCTGGTGAATGGGCCATTTTTGCATGGACCGGTTTTTTCCGTGGATCATACTGGTTAATAATCCTCGGTCTAAAAAAGTGGGACACTCCTACCTTTCTGCTAGAAAAATGGTGATGGAGTATTCTTTTATGATTCCGGTTCAAATAAGGTGCCGAAATCTTCTTATCTGCTAGGATATTGGCAATGGGAGGGTGAGTGTATATTAAGAAGGCCATGAGCCAACTTTTTTTTGCCTCCAAAAGTAGTATTTCAGAATCCTTTTGTGATTTCAATTCAAACAATGCGTAACACCCCTAGATTTTCTAACTTGCATACAAACAATAAGTTCCAAGTTTCATGCAAATAATATCGCTATCTAACTTTTAATTGCCCCAAAGTAGTGGTCATCTGTGAGCCCCTGCAAGCACTACCAAGAAAGACTGCTCAAATTTAAGCGTTTCGCTAAGGAACGGTGTGAAAAACTTAGTGTTTTGGTGCGTTCTTGCGTTTTGCTAGAACTTAAATAAGAATGTATCCGAAAACGTAACATGCTAGCAAAAGGTATGTCAGCTTAAAGCATCGGGAGGGGTAGCGGGGGTGAGGGGGGAGGGTGTTGGTTGGATCATAAAGTATTGGATTGGTCGTAAAAAAAAAAAAAAAAAAAAAACTTCTTACTTATAAACTAGTCCATTTCAATGAAAAATACAACTTAAAACAAGAAAATGAAAGATCAAGTCTTAGTCAATAATAAGGAAAAACTGAGGCCCTCCTAATAAAGTATATGCGTTGTTCAATTTATCATTTATTATGATGGATCTGAAACTATGTGACATATTTTTATCTTATATATGTGGGAAGCGGGGGAGAGGTCAAAAGACTATTTGAACTATGTCATGTATTTGGGAGTAGAAAAAAGATGTGTTACTTATATAGACGAAATTTACTTGTGTTTGGAGTACCTTTTATGCCCTTAATTAAGCTGAGCCTGGCCAGCTCGACGCTACTTGACGAAAAGGACGTTACGATTTATAGTTGTCGTTTATCTTTTGCTTTTCACTTAGTTAATCTTTCGACCGGAAAATGTACATTATTTCTTTCGTTTTTTTTTTAATTTCATTTACAAAGATTATTGGTAACTTATAAGAATGGAAACTATCGCTTATGTCGACAAAAAACAACATCAACGTCACCTAGGATTTGGCGTTTCCTTGCAATTGTCTTTGGTCGTTTATTTTAGAATTTCAAATATTTAAAGGCTGAATCTTCAAGTAATATTAAGTCCCCATTTGCAGGTAATGCTATGGCACTCGTATTCATCACATACTGATAATGCTGAGTTTGATCCCTGTACGAAGTTTTGCAATCGAGATTTGTTAGTGTAAAATATGATTCGGTGGAATCGAGTATATAAATATTTAATTTTGTGTCCTAAAATATCCACCGTATAACCGTATATCAGATACCATTACAATCGTGCGATCACAATATTTCAAACGGTTTTTATCTTCCAATGCAATGACAAAATAAAATTCTGTGACTCACCTTACCCTTTTTTCTAAAGAAGCAAATTGTCATTTCTTTAAAGTTTTGATTCTGGTAAGTGAGGATATTTCAAAATAGAAAATACATCAATATTGATATTACTCAGAGTCAATATTACTCAAACCAACATATTAAGCCGGTATTATTGTTGTGAACATGCAAAGACGTGTTTGCAAGTTTTATGATAAAAAGCCATTTTTAGGGTCATTAAAAATGAGTGAGGTGAATGTCAACTTGCATAAAAAGAACCCAGTTTGTATCGATCAAGTTTGAAGTAAAATTCTTATATTCTATGCTTTGTCAACCTGCTTCTCGGATCAAATAAAAAATACGTAAAATATGAGCATCTTCAAATGAAAAACAGAAGTGAAAAACTAGGGTTGGAATGGAGTGACAACTTTTCTGAAGATAATGACTAAAATGTAACGTAAGTGGATGTTTCGCTAAGGTGACCAGTAATCGCCTTCAGTCGAATAGGAGGATCAAACTCGAACGAAAAACTAGTTTAAATTTTTTTTTTAACTAAGGCTCAGTTAATTGTAGTCTTAATTTTGGTTTAAATTTAAGGTTTAAGTTTTAAATTAAATTTAAGTTTAAATAGTTCGTCTCTATTTCTATCGAAGAGATTTTTCGATCATATGTTATATTTTTATTGTTTTTAATTGTGTTTTATATTTAAAGAATCACTAATGTCTAGTTAGTGATAGTTAGGACGCGTTCTGCGGATGAATGATGACAGATTGCCCAAGATTATCCTTGTCGGGCAACCGTGTAGGGCTAAACGAAAAGCAGGTCGCCTCCGAGGTTGGGAGGATGTCGTAAGGAAAAATTTAAGGGATTTAGGAACTACTTGGGGGTTTCAAGAGGGAGGCTTTAAATAGATTGGGATGGAGGAGTGTGTGTAGGTGTTGGCCTCAGGTGGCTTGGTCCTGCATTGAGCTGCTAGTAGTAGTAGTACTAACATGCAGTAATCTCATAGTTTAACGACTTTTTGCTAACTTCAGAATTTGTTTTTAAGCTATGTTTCTTAACAAAGTGTTAGTACGGAGCGACTCCTGCTAATAGTAATCGAAACTCTAAAAAAGTAGTTATGACAAAAATACTACACCCCAGTATATTTGTGTTGATTCTAATTATGTAAAATTTGTTCAGCTTAAAGTTGCCTGCTAAAAGTTACGAGCGCGAAAACTTTGCTGAATTTTTGGAAAAGTGTTCCATAACTAGTAAATTTAGTCTACGCTTTTATTAAATGTATGTTTAGAGAGAAAAAACAGCCCTTTCTATGATGCCTAATTTTCAGCTGCATGTGAACTTTTGTTTAACTATGCTTTTTATGTCTTACTAAATCTATTTTCAATTTTTTTTCGTAGCTAATTGATACTAAGAGTAGTCGATTAATATATACATTTACTGGTCATCTCGATTCAGTTAATCATTTGGCCTTATCCCCTGATGGTGGTCGATTTGTGTCTGCTTCCAAGGATAGAACGTGCAGGGTTTGGGACTTGGGAAAAGTACTCAAGGCGGAAGATGGTATCAATAAATGAAATTCTGGTAATGGTGGTGGTAATTTCTAACCCCTTTGTAGTTTGGTCCATATAACCTCATTTAGCTTTTCTATTTTATTTAACTTTTTCTGGGATTTATGTCAAAATTGTACGAGCATACAATTTGACTATTTTTTCTTTTCTCATTTGTTTTTCTTCTTAGTAGAAGGATTGCTACTAATATTTAGGTCAATGATTTTCAATATCTAAGGTTGCATTCCTATTTTAATTTAGAGTAACTCTCAATTAAACTTAATTGTTTAAGTTATTGTTTAAATTATACAAAAAAATATTTGATCTGTATCGAAATTTAATCATTTTTACACATTTTTTACTGTTTTTTTTTTTTTTGCAACAAAAACAGTAACACCATAATATTACCTATAGAGCCAATCTTCGGTTCTGGGGAAGGGATAAAGCCAAAGTTCCAAATGTCAAAATTCTACGAACATATAATTTGACTTTTATTTCGTTTTCTCACTTGTTTTTTCTTCATAGTAAAAGGATTCCTACTTTTATTTAGAATCTTTACTTAGGCGGCGCTAAGACGTCCAATACGCTTGTTTTTTTTTTTTTTTTTTTTTTTTTTTTTTTTTTTTTTTTTTTTTTTTTTTTTTTTTTTTTTTTGCTTTCTACAGATAATAAAATAAAATAAAGTTTAGTTGTTTTTTGTTTTGCGAAAGAGATAAAAAAAAGCAATTTTTTCTTTAAACCGAGCGAATCTCGATTCCCTGGTACTTCTTGTTAAACACATATTAAAATGCTGTCTTTTCAGTTGCTATTCCCTTCGGCAGTGGTGTCATATCTTGGAAATATAAGGGGGGGGGGGCTCTTTTTTTGTAAAAAAAAGTACAAAACGGAAAAAACAATGTTGAGCAACGACTACGACTAGTTGAGCAACGACAAGACTAGAAAAGTCTTTTGTCCCGTTGACAAGAATAGCGAAGTGATTGACTGATTTTACTTCGAGAAACCCGACTTGCCCAAACACACATCCAACGATATTTTTTAAAATATCTTTTCAAAGGCATTTTAAAGTAACATTGTATTTTTTTCCAAGTTATTGTGATTGGCTTGGAGTTACAGATGTAGTCAATTATATAGGTAGATTTTTTTGTATACGTAGCAATGAATAAATGCGATGAGTGAACTAAAATTGTTATTAATATAATCTTATTGAGATAGAAACCCATACACTCTGGGTCGAGAACGAGTTCTCAAAGGCCCATTTTATATGCCCCTCCCCCCCCCCCAAAAAAAAACAAACGAAAAACAAAACTGAACGTTCTTCTATCAAATATCTCCTTGTTTCTACGGTCATCTTGCACATTTGGTATAAAGGTGAATCAACCCTCCGGATTCCAAGTAGATTCTTTCCAAAATTCCGAAATCGTGTAATGACTTCTGTCGCCATTCCTATCTCCACCCTTTGTAGCTGTAATATTTGTTTAGTCAGTGTATGGTTAGGCTTCGGAAGTACTTTTTTTTATTCCATTGCGTTCTACCTTCTTATGAAAATTCTGTTACATTCTTCCAATGCTCCACCTCATCAATGGCGCGTTCCAGAACTTACGAAAAATGGAGATGAAAGGTTCTTATCCATATTCTGTCAGTGATGTTCTAACTTTGGCTGCTTCATCTGTCGTCTCACTACTGTTGATTCCCGAGTGACGTGGGGGCCCCATTTCAGATTAATTTGGTTACATTTGGATGCTAGACTATTCAACGCTTCTTAGCATTCTAATTTACTTTTTGCCGATACTTTATATTCTGAAGAGTCTTAAAGATTTCTTGGTAATCAGTTAAAATATGTATATATGCATTCATGCATTATTTTTTCAACAGTGTTCTTTCTGCCTGTTATATTGCAAAAATTTCAGCCTGGAATACCGGTGTAGATCTTCGCCAATGATTACTAGCTATTTCTTTTTCTGACTCAGGTGTATTCTAGTATCTTACTTTTCCTCTGCTCTGTTTCTTTTTTTGTCTTTGATATCGATCCAGAACTGCCTCATAGGTTTGACAATGGGGTAATATTATCCTTAGGTCTGAGCAACTCCTTGCACTTACGCATCGTTGAGTTGTAGATGTCAACTTAGAATCAATATTCCAATTTCCTATCTGCTGCCTGTCTTTTTTCTTTTTTTTTATTGACAGCTAATCTGGAATCTAACAGCACTTTTCACTGATTTTTCTGCTAGAAAATTTTATGCGTTGGAGCCCCATAATCAGCTCCGTTGATGCTGTAGCCATTCCATAGTATGCTGAAGTTATATTGGGCATGCTAGCCTTTATGCCCTTATTAAACGGACAATGGGGTTTCTATCGGAGTCAAATTGGACCATGCAACCGCTTCATGTGATGGAATCAGTCTGTTACAGTCTTATATAGGTACACGGTTTTATGATGGTTTTGGTATGCATGGTTTAGGCCGCAACCTAGTGAAGAACCTAGTAAGCCCATGGTAGCCAAAATTTTAAAGTTACATTTTGAAATAAGCTTAAGTGGGGAAGAATCGTTATTTCAAGCTGATTCGGGAATGGCAGCTATGATTTCGATTAATCTTGATGGTGATTATTGTGAAAATAAATTTATGGGTATTTCGAAAAAATAGCCTGAGACTCCACAAAAATGGTCTCAAATCGAAATGAAAACTGCACTACTTCGATGTCCTTAGTCGAAAACTCTATTTAGGAGAATTACAATTCCCTATCTTGAACAACAAGAAACATTTTTTTTTCTCATGGGATGTAGGAGTGTTTTTTTTTTTTTTTTTTTTTTTTTTTGTTTTTTTTTTTTTTTTTTTTTTTTTTTTTTTTTTTTTTTTTTTTTTTTTTGTATGGAATTAAGCCTCGGTCTTTCTCAACACCTGTTGGAGCTGGGTTAGGGAAGCTGCAGTTTCCCTTACTTTTTCGCACAGTGAGCTATCCAGCTAAAGTGAATGGTCTAATACTGCTGCAAGGTGCTTAAATTGTCTTTTCAGGGAAATCGAGTCGTCGTTTATTTTTAGAGTAAAGAGAATTTAACTTTTTGTTTTAAAATGAAAAATCTAGGAAAATGGGAAGACTAATCGGTTTATTAAACTTTTGAATAGTCCCTGTCAAATGGATATTTGAAGGTTGATACATGTGTTTCTTGTTAGTGGATAGAAATTGCTTCTTGTGCAATGACTAACAAAGATACTGTTGATATAGATAACTGCGTACTTTCTTTAGTTTTAAAATAATTTACATATTTTTATAAATGTGGCCCTTGTGGTTTTTATACCTCTTTAAATGTGTACATATCAATAACATTAAGTAATATATTAAGGTTCACATTTTCTTTCTCTTTTGTCTTTTTGTTATGCATAACCAGGAGGAAGAAAATCAACCTATTTACTTACACCAAGTAAGATTATTCGTCGCTATGTTTATTATTTTATTTATATTATTTTGAATAATATTTTATTTATCATTTTATATAATATGATATTATGCAGGGTTCGGACGCGCCTATAAATTCCAATAAATTCCTATATTTTAATGCACTCCTATTAAAATGCCTATATTTTGGCCAAAATCCTATTATTCCTACATTTTTGGCTGAAGAGCACCAAGAACATTGCTCATGATTTGCAATTTTCACGGCTCGTTAAGTAAGCCAAAATGGGCTTTTCTTTGCTTTTGACTCTGCTTGTAGACTGTGCTGTCTTTCGGTGTAGATCGATAATTAATTACAACTGTTGAGCTGTTTGAACTTAACTAATGCTTTGTGTTGGGATTAGTAAGCTGCTTCTGCCTGGGCCATGCTGTTGTGTTGACTTAGTAGCCTATGTTTTGTTTTTTGTCATGTTGGGCCTGTCAGAAATGAGCGAAGATCAGTATATAGGCTAGCAGTCTCTGCTTTATGAGACTGTGAGTTCTTGCGACTTATGCGTTTCCTGGCTGAACGCTATAAAAGGCTGATGCAAATAATACGGCCCAGTTTCGGCCATATCCACATTTTTTTCTTTTTATGGCCTTTTAATCACGGGATGCTATTTTGCAGGTGATGCTTGGTAATTAAGTATGGGGCCTACCAAGTGCAATAGTTCATGGCTTGCTAAGACGGATTGCAGCGGTAGAAAGATTGACGAATGGTGTAAGACTGGGAACGACCAGTACTCGTTCTTTTGCAAACTCTGCTTGAAAATCTTGGTTGCACAGCTGGGGCTGCTCAGCTAAACCAACATGTGCGATCTGCAGAACACAAACCCACAGTTACTGCTCAACTACATCCACTACAGCTTGACCTGACCGGACAATCTCGAGTTGATGAAACAACCAAGGATAAACCATTAGTTGGTACAAACATGTTTTGTGAGCGTGATGTCGCTTATAAAGCTGAGTTTTTATGGGCACTTCAGACGGTGCAGAGTTCCATGTCTGCTAACTCTTCAGACCATATTGTCGCAACCTTCCTTGCGATGTTCCCCGGTAAGATCCCCGACAGAATGTCCCTATGTGCGAAGAAACTCACGTATCTGATCACCGATGCGCTGCATCCTTACTGAAAGCAAATGCTTGTGAAGGAAATTCAGTCATATTTTGTACTAGAATATGACGAGAAACCAACAAGCCTGGTATGAAAGAGTTACAGATATGTGGTCGATATTGGTTCTCATACGGAAACGAAATCCAGAGCAGACATTTATGCACAAGTTTTAAGGGCCACGCGACAAGTGATAACCTGTTTAGGAAGATTATGTCAGCCATTGAGCAGAATCAGCTGCCACTTGAAAAACTGATCACGCTTGGAAGTGACGGACCAAATGTCAACAATAGCGTTTAGAACAAGTTCAATGCCGAAAAAAAGAAAGTCACGGGGAAGGGAATGTTGAACATTGGTATTTGCAACACCCATATACTTCATAATGCTTTCTTGAAAGGTCTTCAGGTGTTCGGAGAAGAAAGTTCCGACTTTGTTATTCTTGTGCATTCATTTTTTGACGGCTGGCCTGCACGTTGTGAAGACTATCGAAAGTGTCAAAGAAACTGGGAGCGCCAGAGAATGCCTTCATGAAGCATGTACCAAGCCGCTGGCTGACGATCGGACGTGCCCTCGCTAGAATCATGCAGCAGTGGCCGGCAATCTTAGAGTACTTCCTGAACTTCGTGCCGAGAGAGAAAACACTGAAGAATCTTCTGTCCACTCCCAAATTTCTGAAGATTGTGGCTTATATCAAAAGTGCGATGATGAAGGCCCAACTCGAGTTTGTTCTAGCCTCAGCAGAACTGTTCATGAGTTTCACCCAACTGTTCCAGAAAGAAGAGCCTCTCATTCATGACCTGCACTCAGAGATCAAAAGACTAGTTGTGACGCTTTGCGGACGGGTCTTTACTCCAGATTTCATGACGGAGACTGAAAATTTTCTCACCAGAAATGTTGAACCTTGCTGAAAAATTTACAGAAAAGCCCATAGTTTCAGAAAATGTGGAACGAGCTTTCGGTGAGAAAGTAACACTGAAAGACAAGGCCATTTTCTATGTCAATGCTGTGAAGTCCAGAACAAGTGAAAGAGAGCAGATGGTGGAATCTGCGAGAATGGAGCAGTCTCTTGCAAAGAGAAAAACTGACCTCATATCGAAATTGATGACCAAGAAGCAGCAAGAGTGATTCCAAATATTTTACCTGTATCAGTTAATCGTTGGCACTTTATGTGTATCTGATTTTTACTGTTTTTTACTATTTGTACAGTTTGTATTTGAAATAAAAAAAACAAATAAATAAATAAATGCAAAAACTCGGGAAATGACGAATTTATGTGACCAGGCATCCCACGCCATCTACCACAGATCTGATCCTGAGGACTTCCGAATCCTATATTGGCCTATATTTGGGCCCGGGAAATCCTATAGAAATAGGACAGAGCCTATATTTTGAAACGAACCGACTGTCCGAACCCTGTATTATGTTATTGTTATTTATTATATTACTTTATATGTTTGATTATTTTAGCTGGCTTGTCCTAATCAGATGCAGTTGTTTGGTTTTATGTTAGTTTTATTGTTCTGTAGTTTAATTGTTCTTTTCTTTTCTTTCTTTTATTGTTCTTTCTTTGATTCTATTTCATAGCTACGACAATTTTAAAAACATTTTGTTTTGGAAGTAAACAAACTAATAACACTGGACATATCGTGAAGAGTTCAGGACCATTAAAACGGCCAACAAAAAAGGAAAATACGTAAAACTAATGAAAAATAACAAATAAAAGAAAAAAAGACTGATGCAAGACTATCAATAATAGTGGTTGAACAACAGTCACTATAACCCAGAACAAGGGACTCGGCCTAGCATTACTGCTACTAGAACTAACAATTAATTCCACCATCAAGCCTTACGAGGCCAAGAAGCTGCGCACGCTTCTTTTCTTCCGCAATCTGTTTGAAGCTTCGCTCTTTACTCCTTTCCATGAAGTTCTAATGTCCTTGAAGTACTCCCTTTTAACCTCTTCTGAATCCATTCGGAGACGGCCTACTTTTGGTTTTGATCAGATGGATAATGGATGGCTAAAAAGCACAATTTTCGATAATTTATCATCTTTCATCCGTGTTAAGGGACCTAGCCATCTTGACCTCTCTTTTATTATAGCTCTAGAAAGTGGTATCAAACCACAATTTTTCGTACTGCTAATTGTTCGATATATGGCCAATTGAGCGGGTACCTAAACCTATTCCCAGACAAGTCTTCACGGAAACATCTAGCACATCTTCCTCGACCTTTTGAAGCGCCCACCTTTCAGAGCAATACTTGACTAACTTGACTATTTTCATTGTCATGGCTTCCAATATCTTATCTGATTTTATTTCGAAAATTTCATCCTTCTGATTTGAAATTTATTTTATTCGCTCCCATTTTTATCGAGGATGCTCAAATCATTTGGATGATCTAAGTCTAAATAGCTGATGTATCAAAAAAAAGAAATTATCTTATCAAGATTTGAATCTGGGCTACCACGGTCACAATGCAGTGTCCTCTCTGTTATACTACCGAATTGTATATTAAAATGTTTGTTTTATACCTTTTGCTGTTCCCAGTCACCCGTTCATTACATGCTAGAAGTTTTTGACTACAAGATAACATAGATCTATGATCTACATAAACAAATGATCTATATAAACTGGGACTAGAAGCAATCCTGCTTTACTCCTGATTCCACGCCTAACCAACTACTAGTTTCACTTCCTACCTTAACCGCAGCGATATTGTTTTTGCATGTACTACTAATCACCTTGATTTACTTATCTGGTATACCTTATAAGAGTGATATGTTCACTAAAGTTTTTTTTTTTTATCAGCTGACTCAAATCTCTTTTCATAATCTAAGAAACTGTGAGCTAGAGGGCCCTATAAGAGCTAGAGGGAGCTAGAGGATTCTCAATTATTAATGTAAGCATTAAAATTTGGTCAATATATCCTTACCTCTTTCTAAAATCACGTTCTTCTTCTCTTTAAGTTCTTTCCTATAGCATCTTTTAGTCAATTAAGAATATAATCTCTTAGACGAAACTGCTTTTTCATTTAAATGAAATGAAAACAGACAAATAACGATTAAAACTTCTCATTAAGACAGTAAAAAGCTGTTTAGTCTCCTAGCACGTAGTTCTGTCTATTATTTACATATTTCGTTTCAATGGGCTTATTAATAATCAACATCATGTTCAGTAATGGGCTATCTATAAACTCAATTCAGTGCTTCTTTGTTTACTGCACTCACCCTTGTTAACTTTCTAATTAAAGTTTTTCTAAAGTAACTAGGCACTTCCACTTTATCAAAAATTGGATTCATGCTATAAAATTATTATAAGGAAAAGACAATACCCTAGACTTTTCTAAGATATAGTCCATTCTTAGAAAATAAGATATCCTATAAACCACAGTCACTAACAATACAGTAATTATGACATATGAAAAAGAAAGACAGCTTGTGGATAAATGAATCCTTTTGGAATGGTTAATTTGTCAATTCTTATCCTCTATAACCTTAGTTGTCACATTTATAGTTATTAGGATGTTATTATTTGTTGTTAAGTATAGTTATTACGTTGTCGTTAATAAGTTATTGATCTTTGTCGCTGTTTGAATTTCCATGCTCTCTTTTCCTTTTGTTACTAACCTCTAAAGATTAGCATTTTCATGGTTGCAGAATGCGTCTCAACATATTAAAGAGCGAACAAGTGTCCAGACTCACCTTGCCTATGGTAGCAGTGAATTGATGCTCAACTTAGCAGTATGGGGCCTAGGAATCAATTCCTGTAGCGGCAAGATTGGACGACAAGATTACTACTTGTCCCCCCAAAAAAAACTCAGCAACTGAAACGTCAATTCCGCCCTATGCACCCGCAATGGATCTGGAGGAACTTTATCCTAAACCCACCTATTAAGTGACCTCTAAATGCCCTTCCTTTGTTGCCAGAATACACCTCTTCTGCATTAAGAAAAGTTTATTGCAATTTATTTGGCTATTTTTGGTGTTTAGCAAGTAATTGCACTTATTGCATTGTTCCAAAGCCCTTATTTTACTTACTATCTTCTAATAGTGCTTCAGGGCTCAATAAACAGCAATTCTATACTTTTGGAAATTTTAAATGTTTGGTTGATATGGGCTGAAATTCGTTCTTTACTAGGTTGCGGTGCATGTTGCAACCATGATAGAAAAGTCTTGGATGCCACATTCGATAACTACATTAATTGCGTTTATTCAATAAATTATTGCAGCTAACCCATGCTGTTGAAGACAGAGAGAATGGAAAGCTTACAAAAAGTTGGATCTTCACTGATTTAACATGGGAAGATAGGAATTAAAAACTATTTATGTTATTTGTAGTATTGCGTCTGGTGACTTCGCGAAAGAAGTAGAAATTTCAAAGAAAAACTGAATTTATGATCAGGTCAATCCGCACTGATTGAAGCTGATTGAAGATAGAAGTTGAGATTTATGCGCAAATTATAATTAATCATTCTTTTTACTTTAATCAGCATCTATTTTATATAAAGTAGGCCTAGGTTAAACTTAAAAAAAAAAAAACATTTTCGCATGTAGACAATGGTCCACGTAGCGCAGGTACCGATCTCCTGATTCTCTGCTTTCGGCGGCGAATGTAATGCGTAGTTGGAGCTAATTATCTGACGTTTCCCATGTTTCCCCCCAATTCTCTCAAGGTACGCATTTGCAACTGGATTGACTCTGGCTGAGCTTACAGAATCACATCGTTGACCCCCGTTCCAAACTGAATAATCAGTGACGCCAGGACTCGAACCTTATGGACACGGGATGTGCAGGCCTCCCACTGGGTTCATAATTATGAAAAAAGTTCATATTTTTAACCTAGATTTATAAATGGTTCATAATTTAGAAAAAAGGTTCATAAAGTTCATATTTTTCTTGTCATCAGCTGGAAAGCACTCGCGGTTGCTGTCTTTTTCCTTATAAAGGACAAGCGAAGCAAATATATATGCAAGAGTTTTATTTAAAACGTTTCAAACTGTAACACTCAGCATGTTTTGTGAACATATATTTTCTTCTCTTTAAAAAGACATTGTTGCATCTAATTTGGCCCCTATATCTTCTTGTACTAAGCTATCTTTTAGTCTTTTCCTTTTTTTTTGGCTTGAGTCTTTGCTACCTTCATAGAGTTTTCTAGTAGTAATATTCCTAAATAGTTCATTTAAGCTTATGAGCTGTAACATTACTTCTTGGCAGAAGATCATAAGTTGATTGAATATTCTTTTTTTTTCTTTTTCTTTTGTTTTTTACATGGATTCACACTAATGCTTTTTGCAAGGGCCTTCTACGCGAAATTGGATCTTCTTACTTGGCGTTGCTTTACGATGAGACTACAAATGCCAAAGGTGCAAAGGAGTTGAACATCATGCTCCAGCTGGAACCGAGTTTGCCTAAGAACATGACTTCAGCAAGGATTGATGTTTTATGGAACTTGGTTTTTAGTCTGAAAAACCATCAAGGGCAGACAAAATATCCCCTTGTTTCAAAGATAGTAAAAGCAGCTCTCTGCATGTCGCATGGGAACGCTGACGTTGAACGTGATTTTTCCCGGTCAGGACGGATCATGACCGCGGAAAAATCATCAATGAAAGTCAAAATGCTCAATGCTAGACTGATAGTCTCTGACGCTCTAAAGAAGTTTGAGAACAGGCCCAAGATAGTCCCTATTACCAGAGAGCTGTTGAATTTGGGGCGAAATGCGTGCCAGAGCTATAAACTGTACCTGGAAGCTGAGCGATCTAGACAGGCTTAAGAGGAGTCCAAAAGGAAAGAAGAAGAAGAGGAAAAAAAGAGGATGTTATGTTAGAAGAAGACCATTGAACACCTGGAAAAAGATTTGACTGAGAAGAAGTCAGTTGAAAAAGAGAAGAGACAAGTAGCAGAAAGGCTTCTTCAAGAAGCTGAAAAAAGCCGTAGATGCTAAAGACTTTGTGGAAATAAGCCTTGCACAAAATGTGATCGAGGCTTTGAGCCGGAAGATGCGCAAAGAAGATGAGGCAGCCAGAGAGGTTGAGGGGATACAGAGCAGGGTAAACAAACGAAAGTCGTCTTTAATTTCGTCATGTTTTGCCAAAAAAAAGGAACAAGTGGAGCGGACTATTTTGTACTATTGTATTTTGTGTAAATATTTACCAAATCATATTATTGAGTTACAACTAAAGTGAATATACCACTCGATGCCTTTTTTTATGCTCTTTACGAATATAATAATCATTTTTGTCGGAAATGAATTTTAGGCCCCACTCCTATATATACCAATTCAGGGTATATATTTGCACATTAGGGGGGTAGGGGTAAAAGTTTAAAATTACCTCTCATTTACATCAGAAATAAAATTACCCCCACCCCCTAATGTACAAATTTTTGCACACCAACTGCCACTTTTTGTGTCCACGGACAGTTCCTGATGTGCACATATTGTAAATTTAGGTTCATAATAGGTTCATAAAAAACGCAATCAAAAGTTCATAAAGTTCATATTTTTGTGGTCAAAAGTTCATAAAGTTCATATTTTTCACAAAAAATCTAGCGGGAGGCCTGGATGTGATTTCACCGCGCTAACCACTTGGATGGTACGGCTCTGTACTAAGCCTGGGTTAACTTGGAAAAATCCTCGTTGGTTAAGCGGACTAGTTTATTTATCAATGGTGGACCTGATGGAAGCAGAATTCTTCTTTCTTTACCATTTTTGCATTTTAAGGTCCCAGAAAAGACAAGTATGTAGGAGTTTTTGGTCAAACAAAGTCACTAAACACCAGACAGCATTGACGATTTTTCTTGTCGATACTCGTGATAGTTTCGACTCTCATAAGTTTCCCACATTCTTAGCTTAAGAGGTAAAGCTCAAATGAATAACGTGTCGCCGTTTTCTCGGTTCTCAATGGGTTTCAAAATAGCCAAGCCCGTGTACACATTGCTAACGTGGATTGGAAATGTTCCTGCATTCTCAATGCAATAGCACTGATATTTATAGTCTAGTTAATATAAAAGCTTCGTTTGATCCTAGCATTGAATTTCAAAATAAGTGCTCTCAAAATATTATATCCGATTCATCATTTCTGAGGACAGTTAAAAAACGACAAAGAAAGAGAACTTAATATTTTTTGCCTCATAAAAAACGTAGGTATTTTCGAAGACAGCACTGCCTTTTCACGACGTACCACTGCTGAGGACGACCACTGCATATGTAACCGAAATATCCAGAAGTTTTTGTTTTGTTTCACTGTCAAAAAAGGATTTGTCCCCATTGAACTGCTATTTGTGCGTCCAAAAAAAAAAAAAAAGAAAAAGAAAAACAGTGTTCATGTCCAAGACGAATGGATCAGAACGCTGTACTGTCGACATAAATACGAATGAAACGCCTACATTCTCTGTTGTTTTGACAGGCTACAAAAAAGGGACAAGGGTAAAATATTCAACGGACACATCATGCGCTGAAAGACTGGGTTCAAGGAACATACATGACTTTTATAGCTCGAAATGTCAAAATTATATTGTTAAAATATTAAATGAAAGGAAACTAACAAAAAGATATTTTTCTGAAAGTGATTTATGTCGAAACTTAGCTGGATACATTTATTATGGAAATAATATGGACTTTGATTAGTTTTCCGATGACCCTTTTGTAAATAATCTCCTGACTGGGTTTCGCTGATTGTCTGTCGAAAGCTCAAAAAGTATATATTATTGCTATAGGTAGTTTATTTCCTCCTTTGCATAGTTTGACGTTTCTTTTTCTTTTTTGTTTTGCTTAAATACTTCATTTCATATGCTAAACTTTCGCCTTGTTTTTATCTTTATGGACTCTCAGAATTAGGGCCGAAATATTCACTATCTTATTATGGATTTTTTCTCTCGGAATTAGGGTCGAAATATTCACCGTTTGCTTATGTATCTTTGCTTATATAATTGGTTATAAATTAATCGTTTAAAAACCATTCTGTTGCTTTTATTTGCTTCTAACTTGGTCTATTATTATTATTGTAGAAAAGTGGCAACCGAACAAATCGATATCTCCGCGCTCCCGTCAGGACTTTCACTTGAAAATGTTTACTAAGGATGACAATGAACGTGATCCCTGTTTGCTTGTAATCTACCGACAGTCCCTTCGGGTAGATACTCCCAGTAATAGCACGGAAGATACACTTGATTCATCCATAGATCACTTGGTAATTTCTTTCTTATATTTATTTTTTGCTTATTTTGGTTTTGTTGTCCTTCATTTTTCTATTTCTTCTTTGCCTTTTCTATCTATATCTTAGTAGATGCTTATAATGTGGCTGGATGTTGAAATTTTGATGTATCAATTATGATTAGTTTGATATTGAATGTATCGAAGACAATGTCTCTTACTGTGGGGTCAAACTCTTGTGGTCAAATTATGTTTATAGTATTCTGTTATTACTTCAACTATCCATTGCACAGAACTGCCTGAGGCCAACACACCAATATCAACACACATAAATAGCAATTACTTATATTTATATATACCCATTATATATATATATATATATATATATATATATATATATATATATATATATATATATATATATATATATATATATATATAGCAATCATTCATATGCCCAGCAATGCAATGTGCATGAATAATGTAAAACTATCAAATCAGTGAGTTAATAAATACTACTGGGACCGCCTCCCCTCAGGGATTCTGTAATGCTAACTGATAAAACATAAAAACACTGAATATTCACCAAACCATAGGGGCTGTTAAAAATCAAAATAGCTTTCTGCAACAAAATAATTATTCGTTAAGTTCACCATTTGCGGTAATCTGTTTTTAGCATAATCTGATGAATCACTCAGTGGTTAGCTTTGTAATATCAAATAAAATTAGTGATTCAGGATTCTATTAGTGATTGTTGTCATTTGGTAATAAAATTTGTAATTCAAGTTTAGTGATTTTAGGTAAAATCACTCCTGCTGATTCGATTTGTTACCCGGTTCTAGGCAACCCCCTTCCCCTCAGCGGAAAATTTAACTCCTCGGAAAATCCCCTTCCCCTGAAAATTTTCCCCGCAGACAATTACCTCCCTGGAAAAATCCCCCTCGTGTAAAATTGAGCAGCTAAAGGGAAAGTATAACAAATCAAAACAATGAACAAAGAAAGGATTTTGAAATTTTCTACCTATATTCCAAAATATAGGTAGAATATATGGTGTAGAATAACCTATAGTATTTATTTTTATATATTTTCTTTCTGTTTTGGGGGGCTGAGTTATCATCGCAGAGTAATATAAAGTTTCAAGAAAATAATTCAGAAATATGAAACTAGTGGCAACTTTAGAAGGGCTGCCCTATGATGGGAGCGCACAGGGGCACATACTGGGACTAAAAAGTACGAATATTTGCTTACCCTGGGCTTGACCTGTTACCTACATTTGTGGTGCGTGATACCAGTTCACCCCTTGTGATTGAGAATGCGTCCATTAGGTGTACATCAGAAGGTTTTCCCGTATGAAGTACGTACCTGTTAGGGGTGTTCTTATTATTATTATTTTTATCATTATTTAATTTCAATAATATGAAGTTGAATTTCAAGTCTCTACTAAGAAAAGTTAAGATGGACAGGATTTTTGATTTCAAAGAAGCAAGCTAATTTACTTTAACTTTTATCTTACCCTGCTATGGTAACTCGACCACCGATGCTGCTAAGTGGCATTGCGCTTTTGATGTTCATGCTTAATAACCCACTTTGATTGTTTAAACAAGGATTTCATTTATGCATTAAAATCGCCAAAAACTGGAACTTTTAAACAATTGGAAAACTTATAGAAGACACGCCCGGTCAATCAATCCAGTCTGCCAAATTCATGGGAACATGGTGTAAATTTCATTGAAAAAATGAATTTAAAACCACCGAAATAAAGGTGTATTTCAAAGCATCTGACTAAAACGAAGTTTTCGAAAATATGAAGTTTTATCTTATACAAAATTGAGTTTTCAAAACATATTCAAAACACTAGTCTAAGAAATAAAATTCGGTGAGTTTCGCTCCTTGGTGGCTTATCAAATTTCCCGCATGGAGGAAAATGGAAAAGAGGAAAAAGATTTCAAATATAACGCTTTAATACTGAATTAACGCACTATTAGCTTTAATTTAGTTGATTTATTGATTGTGCACAAATCAGTCTAAACTTTCTTGAACACAAACAGGCCATCATTAAAAAAAATCTTCCAGTTTGAAATTGCCGCTTGAATTTACAATTTCTATATCAACAACGAAACCGACGGAATTTTGTTCCGTCGTCGAAAAACGATAAACGTCGACATAATGGCAAATTATTTACAGATCGAACGCCTGCCTCGTCGACAAAGAATCAAATGAAGCGGAAAATTCCTTATTGTTCTGACAGAATTGCAGCTCCACCACCATGATCAACAAGGAAAGTCACTTTTTGCATGGAAAGCATTGATATTTTACTGAAAAAAAAATTCTTGTAGATGTAAAGAGCAAAGTTGAAACCAAAGAAACAAAAATACGGCGACAATGATGTGTTGAAATGTCTTACGTTTCAATTATAAGATTTCAAAGAAGCTAATCCATTTTGCAGCAAATCCAATTTATCTGAAATTAGCGAATCAATTTGATAAATAACTTTGAAATTCAAGTAATACAACTTTTCTTTTTTTATATTAATATATATCGGCTCTGCGTGTTTATTGCTTAAAAATCTTTTTTGTATTCATCCTGGGTTTTGCAGAACCTTTGGATTTCGCAAAATGGCTCCATAACAAAGAAAAAAAAGGCAGAAAAAAAGAAAAGAGATGAGTGCTACCCATGCAAATACATGATTTTCCTTGTTGTTCAAGTTCCAAAGTTGTAAGTTTCCTGTTTAGGATTTTCGACAATGTTGATGTTTTTACTTGACAAAAACTTTAAAACTATGCCATGTGCCAAATTCTGTGGTCATATATGGAGGGAGGTATCAAAACAAGCCTTCTCTCTTGGTTTTCTGTGACTTTATGCGTCAGTTTACGTGTAGTGCTTCTAAAATCGTTTTTTTTTCTTTTAAACTATCAGATATTGTATCCACAATTTTTTACTTTTACTACCGTTTTTGCGGTAAAAAAAAAACAAAAAAAACTGAAGTTGTTTTAAGTAGGTGTCAAGTATCAAACGCCACGAAAGTATTTTTGTACAGTGGATATTTTCCTGTAATTTTCTAAATTATCTTTTTAGGGTTCTACTTGCGAAGCGGATGCTGTCCAATTAAAAATAAGTGGCGACGATAAGACAGATAGCAAAAGCACAGTGCCATCTGATATTGTTTTGGATGTTTCAACGTTAAGTCTTTCAAATAATTCTGCTCAGTATACTTGGGCCGAATTCAGCAATTCAGGAACAATCATTGCCTGCACCATATCATCTACCTGTTGCGTAAGGGCTCTCTCTCTCGCTCTCTTGCTTTTTTTAAGCTTTTACAGTGGCGTAACTAGCTGTCTCCATGTGCAGCCTCTGAGGGGGTACCAAACCGAGTTTTTTTATTCAATACTATGATCTTGTTTATATTGTGATAGTGCTGGGTAGGGCTTACATTGTCCCCTGGGTTCTGAAAACCCTAGCTATATGTCTGCTGTCTTAAAATGTGATTTATGTTGATTGATTCTTTGATTGCTTGATTCTATAATTCTGTAATATAAGTTTTTAATTCTTTTCTTAATTCTATAGTTCTTCCTATAATTCTTTTCAGCTTTGGAACTCCATAGATGGCATCCATGTAAAGGATTTTTCTTTCGATGACAAAGTTGAGTGTTGTACTTTTAGTCTAAGCGATAAACTGTTAGCTGTTGCATCTATTGAAGAGATTTCTCTTTTCAAGACTGAAGACTGGTCCTCCTGTATATTGCGAAGTTTCAACCCAAGACACTTAAGGTTTATAGACGGTAAGTTCTGTCTTAGAACCGCCACAATTTAAAGATTGCGCTGATTAGCATTACAATTATTTAAATGGGTATATTGCTGATCAAATATAGCTAAATTGTTCTTACTGACCCAAGGAAAAGAAGTCTTAAACTTGCATTTGTTTTCGATGTAATAGATAATGTTTTCCCTTATTTTTTTTTTTGCATTGAATTATATATTTTTAAATATGTACAGTGCAACAGGTAAATGTTATGTTTAATATGCTATTATACTCAAAATTTGTAACTTTGTATTAGTCCTCGAAAGTTAAAATCTATATGAATATATGGTTTTTAAAAATCTTGGTTCATTTTGTGTTCTTGGTTCAGCTAGTTGACAATATAATTCGTATATAATGTTTACTGCTACTTACAATTCACTGCAGCACCAAGCCACCTGAGGTCAACACAACCACGCACTCTCCTCCCATTCAGGGATGACGTGCTATTCGTTTGGACCCTAGATGGATGGCTCCAAAGGACGATCTTTGACAATCTGTCTTCCTTCATCCGCACAATGTGCCCTAGCCATCTCAACCTTTCTCTCATTATAGCCATAGAAAGTGGGATTGAACCATATTGTTTTTGCAGCTTACTGTTTAAAATACGGACAGTCAAACTGGAACCCAAAATAATCCGTAGACAATTCCTCTGGAAAACGTATATCAAATCCTCCTCCGTCTTCCGAGGTGCCCTCGTATCTGAGCCATACTTGACCACTGTCATAAATGTAGCTTCCAATATTCTAGTCTTAACTCGCAAAGGTATCTTCACTTTTTAAAAGTCTTTTTAACTCTGAAGAAACATCCTGGGCTACTCCATTTTTAATATTTTCACTGCACCCTCCATCTTTACTAATAATTCTACCAAGTTATGTAGGCTACTGTTGAATTTTTGTAATCCAGTAATTTTGTTGGCAAAGTCAAACCGCTATAAATACTCCTTTTGCAATATTGTTTTGTAATTTCTTACAATTTCTTAGTGAATGGTGAGCAAACTAAGATCGAAATGTCGTCTGTGGTTACTATGAAGACCTTTTTTCTCTCGTTTTTACTAATAAATAAGTTATTAGTCAAACAACTTGACCTTTGTCGCTTATTTTTTGTGTATGATTGTCTTGATTTATTTTAACTGCAAGTTTCCAATGATGACATGGTTGATTTTCAAAGAAAGCAAATTGAATGAAAGTTTCGATATTTTTTGCATATAGTGCAATTATGTAAAATTTTATAAAGGTTGCTCTTGGAAATTTCAAAATTACCCCCTCTTACCGGGAAGGGTCTGTAGCTTCATAGATTAATTTTACCTGTGGCACCTCTCGGTGTTAACTAATGCCTGTGACAAAGAGATTTTTATGTATAGATACTGTATAGGTATGACACTATAGATAGAAATGTATAGATGGCAGAGTAAACTAGTTTTAACAGCTTGTATACATAATGCCACCAACGTTTCCTCATGTATACATATGGTACTATAGATAGATATGTATAGATGGCACTACAGAGGAATTTTTAGCACCTTTTATACATAATGTCTCTTTTATCTCAACCTTGGTAAATATCTAAGAAATTAATTAATGGATATGGGACATTATTTTTATGTATGTTCCACGAATTCAGAGGAGATGTGCTACAGACTATCGGGAGTAGCCCCCCTCCTCATAGAGGGGTAGGGGGGCTCAAGACTTTGGGATAATGGCCCTCTAAATCCTCCTGTATTTTGATTCTCCATGAATAATAAAGAAGATTTTGTTTTAAAAATACTTTCGAAAAGTGTCAAGTCAAAAGTCGGTCTTTTGTTCTAAGTCGACCTTTTGGCTAAGATCAATGTGTAGTGTGTCTTCCATACGAGCTTAATATCTGAGACGTCCGTGCATGGGGCCCAGAATATTAAACTGATTGTTGGAACCCGGATGGATGTTGGGGCTTGCTCTGATTGCTCCACGCATTGATCTGGTCAGTTTAAAAAAGAGCTTTCCTTGCCGAGTGGTTATCCTGTGTCCGTGAGGACGGGGGTTTGAGTCCCGATGTTGCTGGCTATTTGGTTTGGAACGGGTGTCAGTGGCGTGACTTTGTAAGCTTAGCCAGAGTCGACCCAGCTCGAAATGGGTACCTGGGGATATCTGGGGAAGGTAAACAGGAAGGGTGTGTGCAAAAGCACAGGATGGATGGCCCCTAACCCTCCATTGCACTTCCTAGCTGAAGGGCCATGAAACGGACATCAGCATCGCCGTTAGGGACTGTAAAGTCCAGTGCCGTATTCTGTACCTTTTTTTTTTACCTAAGTCAAAAACTCATTGGTAAAGCGGTAAAAAGATAAGCCTAGGTTATATTGGATTTGACTTTCATACATAGTAGCCCTGTGCTAAAAGCTTGAAAAACGTGATCCTACGGGGTTGTCTCTCTTCGGGGTGATTCCTTCTAAACTCTAAATACTATCCCAGTTAACACGCGTTGTGCATTTGGATTCTGTATGAAAAATGAAGCATATTACATATTTAAGTTTTTTCTCTAATAATATTATCAAAAGTTAAAAGCCTGTGCAATTTACAAGTGAGTTTGGTTTGACAGTTTAAACCACTGTAAAGGGTTTACTATAATTCTCTTATCCTTTTTAAATTTAAATTGTCTAGTGTCTTCATGAAGGAGGAACCTGAGTCCCTGAAATTGTGTCATTAAACTTCCCCCTGGATGGTTGAGCCTTCGTAAAAAAAGAAGAAAAAACAAAAGCACAGGTTGTTTTAGTTATGAAAGTTTTAAATAAGTTGTTCTATAACCAGCTACATTTGGTTCCACTGTTCAAAGGAAATTGTTAGCTTCCGTGGGAATTGCTATCTTTCTTTTTGAAGAAAAGGAGGCATGGCGAGTATTGATATTTGCAACAAAACTTCAAGTCGGAAAAAATAACAAAAAAAGACTAATAATCTACCATGTAGAACTACTAATAAGACTACCATGGTAGAATGATGAAAAAAAACTCGTACTGCGTATTTTACGTAAAATACATCTCATAAGTGTGATTCTCTATAGGCGACATATTAGATGGGTATTGAATTTGGTTACATGTCTTTCCAAATCATCTGGTGACGTTGCGATCACATGACATGAGGGTACATGAGCCAGTGTCATGGTACATGATTCATACGTATCGCGCCATAAAATGACTTATAGTAACGCCATAAATGGCTTACGGTAATTTGTCGATTGGTCTTATTGTTTGTTACACATCATTTGAAGAACCTTATTTCAGTGTCTATGTCATATTTTTTTCTCATTGTTCATGTCCTTTGTATAAAGTAATTTTGCCCACAACTCGAGTGACAAAATTTGACTTTGAACAAGTTTTTACAAGAGCAAGCTTTTTTGAACAAGAAAAAAAAATCTTTGAACAAGCATTAACAAGTTTACACAGATGCGCTATTATCACAGTGTCATTGAAAAAAAGAAAAAAAAGTTTACACAGACACACACTTAACACAGATTCATGGTTTGTACCTGTAAATTTTCCTATTTGCCTTTCTTTCAACATTAAAACGACCATTGAGAATCATCATTTGAACAACCTCATTTAATCTGTGTCAAGTTTTGTCTCACTCTGTGTTATTTACATAAGAGTAATCTGCATATAGTTTACTGAATAAAATTTGCCTCTCATTTCGAGTTTCAATTAGCCCTTAAATACATAAATATATGGTTTACACAGACAGTGCTTTCACAGATCAATCGTTTGACCTTATTTGAATGTTATTTTTTTGGATCTCCGTGGATCTTTCCTTCCTCAGTGTCTTAAGTCGAGTTTGGTGTCCCGCAAGTTTCAGTTTCAGGGGCACTTCTATTCATGATTTGTATTAATGACCTTCTAATAGCGGTTACAAACCAAAAACCAACAGTTTGTTGTCATCCATGAAGCATCAAACCTATCCATGCAAAAAAAATCGCCATCAATGTATGAGGATATTCTAGTTACTATCGCTGACGACTGTACATTCGGTACTGTACCAGAGGTGGTTTTAGGGGAATAGGGGGGGGGGGTTAGAGCGGGCAGTTGGCAGGAATTATAAGCAAATTGAGTTCGAAGTTTTCATTTTGATCATATCTTCATTATCATTCCTAACGAGATAATTAATTTGAGATAGTTAAAAATTTTGCAGAGGCTAGAGTAAGAAAAGTCAGATTTAAATAAATGGAAAATTTTGTTTGTAAATGAAAATTTTGATAAAATCTTGTTAAAATGCCTGAACTAAGGCTGAGACCCAGATCATATTAGTTAATTTGTTAAAAGGATACTTCTTTGGTTCGATTCCTACTGTCTGGAGGTGACAAGTGGAGGTTTGTGTTTTTTCTTATGGATGTTTCAGGCATCCCCTCAACTGTCTGGAATCTATCTTTTAGAAGGTTGTCTCAGTAGTCCTAAACATTGCTAGGCCTGATATCTTGGGGTTCTTATTAAATAAAATTACACTTCCATACCCTTTATTACCCTAATTAAAATTAAAGATATCGAAAAACCTTCCAACTGTTAGGAAACTTAAACATGTTTGCTTGGGATCGATCCTAAAAATTCTCTTTCACTTTCTAATTCAATCTTAGGCACTTGCCCTCGGCGCAGAAATTTTAGGGGCGCAAAATTTCAAATAAATAATCTAACGTTTATAATCGTTTTGTATTTTTTTTTTTTTTTTATCTAAATAAAGTAGACGCAGTTGGCAGTGAGTAAAAGCAAATTGAACCCGAATTTTTCATTTTCCCCATATATTAATCACCAATCCTCGAAAATAGAGTAAATAGACCGAATTTCACCTATTTTAAATCGAATAAATAAAAAGTTCAACTAGGGATAAATTCTTTTAATAGACCGTGATAAATTTCACAAAAAAAATACTGGATATTTTGGTCACATACATAGTGACCGTCATCAGTAGTAATACAACTGATGACGGTCAATGCACATGTGACCAAAATCTCTAGTATTTTTGTGAAATTTATCACTATCTATTAAAAGGATTTATCCCTATTTGAGCGTTTTATTTATCGTAATGGAAAGGCAGTGTGGTCTTTGAAATTATCTAAGTTTAAATTAAATTTTAAGCAAAAAGAAAGTATACCCAATTGAAGAATTAGAAGCAATCAGTTGAGACGAGGTAATTAATAATTTTGAAGATGCTAAAGTCAGAGAAGCCAGACTTAAATAAATAGAAAATTTTGTTAAACTTTGGCTTACAAATTGGGGAATTAGAGGGAGGGGCACGTTAATCAAGGTTTTGTCGCGAGTGCAAGAGAGGCCAGAACCGCCACTGCTACTGAATGCGTGTCAACCCTTTGGGTACCTTTGACTGTCTGGTACCTATTCTTAAATTAGATTTGGTACTTTTAACTATAAATTAATCATATCTTATTGGTGTTACAGATACAAAATTGATTTCTGTCTCAGTTAGTGGTGCAGAGCTCTGGGATTGCACACCCGGGAATCACTGGACAGAACTGAACAGGATGACTCGTCTGTTTTGGGCTGAGAAAGTCAAAACCAGCGCTATTCATCACCACGGACAACGAATTGCCTTTGCTGACGAGAAGAATATGGTCAGAATCTTTGACACCCAAAGCAGAAAGTTTACTGGAGATAGGTGGTGTCGTTCGGGGTAAATAACCTGTGTTTTGTCTGCCTAATTTAGATAGTGTTTAACTGAAAAGCTGGGGATATGAAATTGAAATGACACGCGGGCATTGACTTTCTATCGAATCGTTGAAATAGAGATTTTTTCACAGAAAAATGGGAAGCATAGATGAAAAATAGTACTTACAACTGCAAGGGCATTTGTACTATTGAAAAGTGCACAAGGGTGAAGCACTTTGACATTATTCGCAACATTTGAAAATGAAATATGTTCAGGCACGTAAGTAGGGAAGGTTTTGTTCCCCCTTTCTTCGGCAATTGCCTGATTTTGTGTGTGTGTGTCACCGGTTTTTGGTTTTGACTAATCAGATTCTGGTCTACTCCAGAGATAACTTACGACTAATATCAAAGAGAAAGGGTGGGAATGTGAATAACACCTCTCTATACCCTCCCCTTCTCCCTTGTATGTAGCTATTGCTATATTAATATCTAATTGGGTCAGCAAAATTAAACTTGAAGAAGAAAAATTAGAAAAACAATGAATAAAATGGAAATGTTTACCTCCATTACAGTCATCTTACTATTATATATTTATATATATATATATTTTTATCATATTTATGCATAATAATATTTTGTGCTGTGAGCAAATCAATAAGTATGGAAATTAGTGGTGACAGTTTCTTCATTTTTTCAATCTTCCAATAAAAATACTAAAAAAAGGGTTTTTTCAAAATTTAGGGTGGGGGGAGGAGAAAAATTATTCCTCTCCGCCCCTGCAATTGTTGCTCCTTATAGAAACAACTTCAAAGACCGTTTTGGCTAGATAACAATGAAAAACCACTAATAAGCAACGCTTTTTGACAGTCGTACTGTAAAGGTGACTTTTAATTTTTAAAATGTTTTCTTATTTTTTAAAATGTTTTCTTATTTCCTGTTTTCTTCAATGCTTTTTCTTGTTCTGAAAATGGCTTAAAAGAAATCTCAACCAAATATTTGATATTTTCCTTGAATTATTTGTTCTCTGGCTGCCAAACTTCCCTCGGTTTCGCTTCAATGTTGCGTTTCAAACATATCAAGTTCTAAAATTTTATTTTTGTATCGGGCAAATGGTTTACATTAACTAATGAAATGTAATTGCATTAAAAAATATTCCTCTTCTTTTTTAAGGCTGCTTATTGGACAGAAATCAGATAGAAAAAAAAGTATACTGTTATATTTTGCTGAAGTTAAATAGTCCATACAATTATCTTTTTTGGCCTTTTACCAATTTGTACCCAACCGCCCCTTCCTAAAAATGTTCCGTGCACGTGTTTGTTCGGTAGTAGTCTACCGTTATGGTTTCCATTTATTGCTCTTCTAGGTTATTGCCTAGGTTATTTATTGCCTTCGCTATTGCGTCCCAGCCCCCTCCCTTTTTATGGGTCTAGATATAGTCTAAGGCTAAAGTTTTGGCTTTGTTTGGATTATTAACCAGCTGATTGCCGAGAAATAAGCCCAAAAGATAATGGCAAACAAAAAATTTGACCAAACTGTATACCGAGGGCCGTACATTGGTACCTTAAATCCCTAATGGTCTCTAAAGCCTCGCAAGTCCCTATTTTCTGGAAAGTAGATGAAATGTCTCAGCTAGCCGACACATTACCTTCTTTATTTGCAGTTTTTCGTTACTGCCCGCCCGGTCAACCTTTTTTACATCGTGTACTAGATGGCAGTTTCTCCTATTGATTCCAAAATTACAAATACATAGTCATATGTGTTCTGGAATATTCTGATTTCAGGAAAGGCCTATAGGTGCGCACTTTTGGATGTGAACTAAAGCGTTACAGAACAGATTATTATTATATTGACAAATTAGTTGTTGTGAGAGTGAATTCGTATGAATTACTTTAACTTGCTGTAGGGCTATTAGCCTACCTGTTTTTAAGAGTAGGACATGAAACACAGCTAGAATTTAGTAGCTTTTTGCATCCCAAAATATTGAAGATTGAAATATCCTGGTATAAAACCTGCTGTAGTGTGATGGGTTACTGGTATTTGATTTATTGCGAGCATTCAGAACTCTTTTTTTTTGCTGCCACTTTTTGTTCGTGTCTTTATTTGTTTAATTTAGAATATTGTACTTTAATGAGATAGCTAAGAAACAAGCATGTTATTTAGTTCAGAATTCAATGCTGCATCCAAATATAACATATCATTTACTGCAGAAATTTCTTTCAGAAATTTAGAAAAATCGTCGCTGGTTGGATTTTTGCACTTCCTTTAGTTTCTATAAATCAATCTTTTTGGGAAGATTTAGGGATTTAGGACATACTAACGAGCTTTGGGTGGAGTAGCCTAGAGCCAGAATTCCAGCCAATCTGAAAACTAAACCTAAACTAGGCTGTTGAAGTTCCAGCGCCCGAGAATTCCAGAATCCTAAAATCATAGAATATTCTAAATTTCCAAAAGAAATGTCCATGACAAATGATTGTTTTATTCAGATAGATGATAGAACTGTAAATTAAATGGTATGTTTATTTGCTAGCTATCTTATTTTGCTCCAAATTTACCAAAAATTTATCCCATTTAATTTACAGGAAAACTTACAGGAACAAGTGCTTTACTAGGATATCGAATTGTGTTTTGGCACTCTACATGTTACAATTTCAATGCATTGCTTTTTTATGAAATTGATGGTGTCATGTTACAGTTAATGTAACATTTAGGTCAGTTCCTGATAAAATAAATGGTGCAAAAATAAGTATGGGTCTGATTCAAGAGTAGTTTTTTGACGTTTCTGGGTAGGGAGCTATTGGTTAAAACTTAGTTTATGCCAGTTTGTTCTAGCTGTTAGGAATGAATGGCATAATATGTCCTTAAGTAATAGAACTTAGAGTTTGGTGCTGGTAATGGACAACACTCCTGTAGGAAACTTAAGTTTAAAGTTTATTGCAGATAAACCAAAAAAAAAAAAAAAACAGAAAAAGATGTGAACCAACTGATACTGCATCTTTTCAAATAATTACTTAGCAAGGCTGTTAAATTCAGTTGTTTGGCTTTTTTTTATCAGTACAGTAACGTTTTCGTAGTAAAAACGAATCAAATAGACTGAGTTCAGTTTGGTTAACAGCAGAGGTCCATATTTTTTCAACTAAAGAATGAATCTCTTAACATGCACTACAAGGTATATCTTTCTTGCAGAATACTAAACTTTTCTAGATACCCCAGTCCTTGATAATTATTCCTATTTTCTAGCCAAATAGTAAGTGGTTGTTGTGACAGATAATCCTACTTCTGAAGAGATAGGTGAATTGTATTAACCCCTAAAACCAAAAACGGATGTTTCCAACTTTTTGCACCCAGGGTGGAAAAATTAGGGTAACTCCTTTTTAGGAGATAAGATAAGATATTTATTTCAAAGAGATCACGATCACAAGCCCACAAAGGGCCGAATTCGGACCTCAGAGTCGACAATATAAATGGTTGCACTAAAACTGGCAAAAATGAAAAAAACAACAGTGAAATAGAAAAATCATTTTTCAGAACCAACAGAGTCAAACAGCCGGTTGTTAACGTTTTCTCCTTCTCTTTCACAGAAGAAACAGAGGCAAAGAGTTGATAGTAAAAAATTTCATTCTAGTACAGGGATGCTTTCGTAGGAAATAAATAAACAAATAGGCTGAGTTCAGTGTGATGAACAGCAGAGCTCCATATTTTTGTTAGATCAACTAAAGAGTATATCTTTCTTAACGTCTTATAGCTATATTTTTCCTGGTATGTAGAAAAGTTTGGTACCCTACTAATTTGTGCGTAAAACAGTACAGCTGGGATGGCTAGAGCTTTGGTAAAACAGTACATAATTGGTAAAACATACATAATTTTGTAGTTTGTGATGCAGCTTTAGTTTTGTTACTTTCTTCAGCCCCTACTCTAATTGTAGCCTATTATTGCACCCCTTTCTTAGCTATCAAATGTTGTTATAAGTTCCTTTTGAATGGTATTGCTTTAGCTCAAGGAAATTTCTCACTTCTAAGATTTGTGGCATGACTGCCACAAATTTTAGAAGTGAGACAATAAAGAAATTTTTGGAGAAGAGAAAATATTATAAAGAGAAATTTTTGGAGTTTAAATCGGATGTGAGAAAAACATGGCAATTGATAAATGAAAAGATACGTCCTCATAGTCGTAAGAATACTAGTGTTAATTGCCTTGTTTTAAATGGAGAAAATGTTACAGAGCCCAATGAAATTTTAAATGCTTTTGGAGATTATTTCAGTAATATTGGTTCTAGACTTGCATTGACTATGAATATGCAACTGAATTCCCCTTCTGTTCCAGTTAATGAGCAACATGCGGAAAATTCGTTTTCTTTTTCTGAGATTAAGCCTCATCAGATTGAAAAAGTTATTCTGAAGCTTAAACGGAGTTTTTCTAAGGATGAATTTGGATTTTCGGCTCAAACCGTAAAGCAAATAGCGTCAAGCATTTCACCTTTGCTGGCACATATTTTTAATCTATCACTTATGCATGGGGTTTTTCCTGAGCTTTTAAAACAAGCAAATGTTATAGCATTACCTAAAGCTGGGAGTTCAACTGATTCTTTAGATTATAGAGGCATTTCTCTACTTTCGGTTTTCAGCAAAATTTTGGAAAAACTTGCAAATAGTCAATTACAAAAATATTTATTTGATAGTAAGATTTTACACACATCTCAATTTGGTTTTATAAAAGGAAAGTCACTGAATTGGCAATTCATGAGCTTTTACTAAATATTAATGATTCACTAGATGATGGTCAACACGCGTTGGCGATTTTTCTTGATGTCGCAAAGGCGTTTGACACCGTAAATCATTCGTTGCTTCTTTTTAAACTAAAGTCTTATGGGTTTTCAACAAAAGCTGTTAAATTTTTTTCATCTTACCTTTCTGGGAGACGACTAGATTGTGTTGATAAATCTCGTGATCTCCGTTCCGAAACTTTTCCAATTAATTACGGAGTGCCTCAGGGCTCTGTTCTTGGGCCTATTCTATTTATTCTTTTTATAAATGATTTGCCAGAAGTTTTGCCTCTTTGTAAAATTATAATGTTTGCTGATGATGTAGTAATTTTTGCTTCTCACCGGGACCTATCAGTTCTTTTCCAGAACCTCGGAAGTACGTTACTAACTGTATCTGATTGGTATTCAAGGAATTTACTAGCTCTTAATGAAAAAAAATGCCAGTATATGTTATTTTTGCGAACTGTATCAGTAGTGTCAGATACCTTCTCTCTTTTTTTGAATGGTCTTGAATTAAGACGGGTAGATCAGTTCAAAAATCTTGGGATTATTTTAGATGAAAATTTGTCGTTTCATAAATATGTAAAAACACTGTTGTTAAAAATTTCCCGAAATATTGGCATGCTAACTCGTCTTTGTCACTTTTTTCCTAAAGCTATTCTAAAATCTATTAATTATCCTTTCGTCCACCCATATTTTCTCTATTGCATTTCGGTTGTTTTCAAATCTACCTTTCCGTCTGTTTTCAAATCTCTCCAAATACTTCAGAATAAAGCAATGAGGATTCTATTTAATGTTGATTGCAGAACTTCAGTTAGACACCTATATGGGACTTCAGGAATTTTCTCTTTGGACCAACTTCATTTAATTTCTATCTCTAGTATTTGTCATGATTATCAATATAGTAATTTACCTGTAAATTTCTCCGGCATTTTCTCAACTAATTCTCAATTTCATAATTATCCTACTACGCATCGTTCAGACTTTTCGTGCGAAATTCGCCCGACATCGAGAGCGGGATTCAGCATCCGTCACATTGGCCCAAAAATCTGAAACTCAATTCCTGCATCAGTTCGAGAATGCAGCAACAAGCGATATTTTCTAAGACTGCTGAAGAAATATCTTATGACGTGCTAAGCATTTTGTTCATTAGGGTTTTCATTTTCGTTGTTGTAAAATTTAGTTAGAAAATGGCTGTGTATTTTCGTGGGCAATATTTTCAGCGCTAAAGTATGCCACCAGGCATGTGCGCTGTTTTGTGACATTTATTTATGTACGTGTTATAAATAAAAATATTCTACTCATATTCTACTATTCTACTGCCGAAAAAGCAAGAGCAATCAGGGATCAAATCTCTCCCTGAGTCATATTTAGTGGCTCTTACTGTGTACACATAGTATAAAATGCTTAAAAACTCCTAAAGTTTTGCTATACAACTACTTAACCGAATAAATAGACTAGAATTAGTAATAATCAAAATATAAGAGAGTCAAAAATCAAATAGTGCATTCAACCTAGTAAAGATCAAATTTTAGCCCATAGTAACCAAAAGGTTAAAATGAACTTAAAAAAATGGTCAAGCTAAGATTAAGCATCATTTGAATCGCAATATAGTAGTATTCTTGGCTCTTGTAAGTATCAACTATGGTGAAATGACGGAAGCAGCTTTGTAAGGCATAAACAAAAATTTCACGCCTGCGTTTCTGTCGATTGTCTGCAACATTTTATCACTGCTACCACATTTTTGACATAAGAAATTCTGTTAACAGAGAAGAAACACGTGCTGGTCCACGCGAAAATTCCTAGCTCCTTATTTGAGAAAAGATTCTGTGACCATTGAAGGCAGTTTACAAGATGAGTAGCGTTTGATCCAGTTGGAAACTGAAGACTAGCACGACCAACAAGTTGGCAACTACTGGACCCATCTCCTCACATGTAACAAGGATAGGAGCTATCCTAATTTGAAAAGTTTAACACGTGCTAGTTTCATCGTTTCACATGGAAGTGCAAATGTGCAACATGGTATCTGCGAATTAAAAAGTGCATGCAGCTAGCATCAGACATTGAAAATGGAGAGAACTCTCAATGCCAAATTGACTGTCAAAGATGTACTAAAGCTGTATTGTGGGAAAATAAAATTGTATCCCATCCCCTCTGTGACTATTTCCTATGCATGGTCTGCCTGATTGTTATATGAGAAATATCTTGAATGCTTTGCTGACGAGAGATTTGAAGATAAAAAAGAAGAAGAGAGAACACAGCACGACAGTGAAGAGCATCATGCATTGAAATAAAGCCTTGAAAAGAAGAAAAATCTATAACTGCATCAGAAAGCAATGCGAATAGAAAGAAAGAACAACTGTCAGTACAAGAAACGCTTTCAGACAATCTTTTTGAAGTAGTGGCCAGTACTCTAGATGATACTCAGAAGTGAAAGGGTTGGTTGGCGTATAGATAGTAAAGTCTATGCTAGATGCTCTAAAAGTTCGACGTACAAATGACAAATGCTTAAAGACAGGTGTTTGAAGGGGTGAATAGACTGCTAGAAAAAGAAAGCAGGAGTTGATCTGAAAGCTGCTGAAGAAGTGGCTAAAAAGGTAACTGAATTATTTAGCTTATCTATTGTTCTTTTTTATATGTAATTTTCTCCTTATTTATATTTTATTCGAAGTTGTTACATTGAAATGAATGCACAAAGCAAGTCACCAGGGCTCTGCATCCTGCAGAAGGTTTTTGAAGTGATCTTTGGTACGTGCGGTTGGTTTTGCTAGAAATACATTTATCGATTGCCTAACACCCTTGCTCCTACAACAATATACCTAATGACCGTCAGTATATTGACGAAACAAGAGATGTTGTACCACATTTTAGTAAGCTTCAGAGATGGAAATGTTGCTCATTACTTTGATCGAAATTTTATTAAAGATTTGACGGAAAAATTCTAGGCAGTTTAGGATAAGTTTTAGCGTGCCTTACTTGAATAGAGGTGCTGGTTATATTCAGTTATTAACATAACAATTGGTGCCTGTTTGATTCCTATTTCCAAGCCCTAATGTCCCTACTTTCAGTTTAGGGAGGGGTTGGTCTAGGACGCAACTGGAATGATTATTATGCTTGGAAAGAGCATCGAATAGAGAATGTAATTGCAGGTGCGTCATTAGGAGGAGGTAGGATTTCCTGTCCCCACCCCTTTAGCAATTGAAAATTAGCTCTTTTTGCATTTTTCATGGGAGGAAAATTGAAAACAAAATCACAAATTGCTATCCTCCCACTTCGCTTACAGGTTTGTGAAATGGTGCTCCTGTATAATGGTATGCTTCTTCTTTTCTTTTCTGTTTGATTTCTGTTAAAATGACCTCTCTCATCGGTTTTTCTTGCTCTTTGACCTCTCCCATATTGGGTGTAACCTTCCATATGTGTTGTCTTACTAGTACCACTTTATATCTATACATCTATTTTTTATTTTTTTATTTATATTTTTATAGGAAAATAATCTGCCTAGCCTTTGGATTAAATACCTATGTGCTTGCTGGAACAGAGGATTTTATGCTTGTTATGTGGGAGATGGAAACAGAACAGATATCTGACTTTGTTCCGGGAGGATATGAGATGAATACTCGGTGGACTTCAGATAATCCTGAGTCTCTTGAAATTGCAGTAGTGAGTCGTCAAGGCATAGAGGTAGATAGGTCCAGCTAATGGCTACGCCTCGTATATTTTCTTTCTATTGAAATAATGCTAAGAAGATACTAAGCACCACCGAATGCGTTAAATTTTAAAGTAGTTTATGACCGGACTAGTATTTTTTGTTTAATTTTTCTTTAATTTGAATTTCTTTAATTATTGCCACAAAAATGAAATAGTCAAATGCTTGTTGCTTTGTATTTCAGGAAGAAGTACATTTAATTTAAAAAGAATCATCTTCAAGGTTTTATATAATCAAAATTCTTTACTTTCAGTAAGAGTTCATTAAACAATTATATTTTATTGTTTGTTCTTTGTCATATCCTAATATCAGTATGCTGGATATTGTTGCGTTAAGAGAGTGCGGTACTTTAAAAGCATTTTGTGAGCCTCAGCTTCAGCTGACCGTCATAAAGACAAAGGTCCATTAGTAAATCCTCCCTGGAAACTAGCTATCATTTATTGCTGTCTAGAATCTGTGTTTTGACTGAAAAGACAATGTAAATACGTCCATTTTGTCGGCAATCAAAGCGAGTAGCACCACAGGGGAGTCTTAAAGCGGCCAAATTGCTCAAATGATCTTTCCTTTGGAATACCAGATCCTTTGAAGAAAATGTCCTTTCCTGAACTTAAAAAAGAAAATTCTGCTCCAGTGAATCGAAAAAAAAAATTCACACTGACAATGCAAATGTTGTTAAAAACGAATATCTCTGTCTCCGGCACAGAACGCGAGAAGTTTAAAGTTTTTTTCTAAGATTCTGGGGAAAGTAGGTGTTGTGTTTTAGGTTTTTTTTTTCATTTATTCGGATCTCTTCTCCAAGCTGTGGAAGTTTCAATAAAACAATGAATTAGCCCTTTAATCCCCTATAACGGCTTAGGCTAGTAACAAACATGTCTTCTTGCCTACTTTCTGGACTCTACATTTTTAAAGCAACTAGATACCCTGTGGTTAATTTTGTCTTTTTTAATTTTGTTTTGTTCTTAGTACTTTAATTTTGAACGATTTCTCGATTAGATAAGACCGATAATTAAAATAAGACCGATTAGATAAAAACTTGATAATTTTTCAAGTTTTGTTAAGAGCGCCCAATCAGCTTTAAATAGTTTGGCCTTTAAGGTACCACCTTACTTTAAATATAATAAATTTTGCTTTTGAGCTGATCAGCGAACGTGCCTCGTCAGAACATCATTGTTTTTATTTTTCTCAATATTCCATAAATAATTGATTTTTTTTTTATCTGCAACTCCCAAAGATATCGAGGTAAAGGTATCTTTTTAAAGGAAAGTTTAGGAGAGGTGTGAAGCAAACATATATTTAATGGCCTATTTTAACAAAAACTCGTATTGACATCTTTAGTTTCTTCGCCTAAGTTAGACAAAGATCTTTTTTCAGGTATAATTTTAAGACGAAGATTTTCTAATGGGGATAAAGAGCGAAGTTGAAACTTAAAATGAACAGAAAATATTGTTTTGCTCTCTATGCAACATATATCTGCAAAACGGATTCAAATAAACTGACTCGAGATATTTACTTATACTTTTACCATCTGTTTGCAATATAGTATAAAACAAATCTACTAACAATCAATTTTTTTCCGAGGGGGGGAGGGGGTATTCAGCGATTTTTTTTTTTAACTGAAGTTTAAAAAAACATTTGAAATTAACATAGCAACGTTGCCTGGCTGTTTTGCTAAAGGCCCATTCGCAATGGAATTTACTAAGACTATTTAGCCACCATTCATTTAAGCTACTGAATTGTTCGTTTAATTTTTCAGCTATCAGAAAATTCTTATTTTCTAGCGCAATCTAAATTTCGGTTTTAGTAGAATCTCATTGCGAATGGGCTCAAAACCAACGGTTAATCGTTTTTGTTAGAGTATTGCTGTAATCGAGCAAACTAAGATCCTTGTAGGCAGTACCGAAAGTGTATATAATCCGAATAATGTTACTAGCAATATGCTACTATATAGGTTGTATCGGTTGTTTTTTTTACCTTTCTTGTCAACTTTTTCCTTTTAAATTTTGCAAATTTGTTATTTTTCAAAGTAGGATTTCATTTGTATTTCCTACAAAAGTAAGAAAAGACACTGCTGGTAAATATAGAAGATAATATCCTAGATTTGTTATAGGTGAAGCGTGGGTTAACGACAAGGGAAGTAGTAGCGGCATGTTCTGAAGAGGATTCATCCATAATTACTTGTGCTTTCACTGCATCTAGTAAAAATGTAGCTTGGGCTACAGAAAGCAATCAAATCAAAATGATGTCTCTTACCAGTGGTAAAGTGGCAACTGTTGTCTTTCATGTTGGATCCAAGATTAGTATCATGAAGTTTGGGCCTAAAGGAAAAGTTTTGGCTACTGTTAGCAAGGATGGAACGATGATGGTAAGTTGTTTGCTTTTCTGTTGCATTTCCTTTTTTATACATATAGACTTTATCCGGTGATGACTTTATCCTTACATTTGTCGCTGGTTGATCTAAAGTTCGTAACAGAAATTTGGTCATTATTGTAGGAGAGCAGCAATAAGGTTATTGAGCTTTCCGTGGAAAGCGTTCCTGAGATTGAAACAAAAAATTTTTCTTTTTAATTACGGTGTTGTGAATTGTTTTTGTGTATTGAGTAAGCAAACGCTTTCTCGACAACTTGTTGTCAAGATTAAAGAAAGCATAAGGTAGGTGTAGAAAGTAGGTGAATGAAACTTTCAGGAATCAGATCATCTGTCAAATCCTGAAAAATCTTTGTTGACCGAGCTTGACTTAGCTCCATTGACCTTGCTTAACCACTTGCTTTTATAATATTAAAAAGTATTTCCGCTAAGAAATTGCTTAGCCTAAAGGTTTTGTTGTTTCTGTTTTCAGCTTACAATTTTTCAAGAAGTCCTACAATTAATTTTTATTGTTATTAGAGTTTATAAAAAATATTAGCCAAAATAAAATAAAGAAAGGTGACTATCCATCCTATTTATGATTTTATAATGATACAAATAATTTCTTTTATTGTTTCTTTTTCTCCTTCATCAGTTACACAAATTTTTCAATTACGATGTACCAGACATTGAAAGTTAAAGCCTTTAAAGCCTAGCTTGGGTGATTCAAAAGTAATGTACTTGAGGAAAAATTGCCAAACCCAAAAAGGTTCAATTTGCACTTTATCATAACAATTTCAATAGTAAAGTATTTTTTATTTTCTTTCCTTCTTTTGTTTTTTCTTTTGTATGACTGCTTCAGTATCATCTACAATAAAAACAAAACATGCTAAAGAAAATAATCGAAAACTAAACGTTCAACTTGGGTTGAAATATTTATGCCACTTTTTTTCTTTTTTCTCTTCCTTCTTTCAATTAAAAAACACTTGTATGGTGTCATGTTTATGAAGTATCTGATTTGTAAAGCCAAAGACTCCAAAGACATGGGGTTAAGAATTATATGTTAGAGAAAAAAGGAAATCACCAATGCAGCCTCAATTCCTATTCCCTTTCTTTTCTCGAATAATTTTTTTGTCTTCTTTTTTGTTCTTTTCTAAAAATTATTATAAAGTATATTTTATTGTAATATAAAGTAAATTATATTAAAATACAAATTATAATTTGTATTCCAATAATTATTTTCTCATTCTTCTCTTCTTTTTCTCCTTCTTGGTGTAAAAACGAGGGCTCAGTGAGATATGATCCACCTGACTTTTTCCCTTTTATTTTCTAAGCTATGGACAAGGGCAAAAGACAAAGATCTAGAATCAAGAGGAAGCCCATCTTTTGTTGGTAGAAAAATAAATATCACAAGAGTTGAAGTCTTTCAATTTTATTTCGTTTCTCATTCCATTGATGGCTCTTCTGTACGGAGATATGGCTCAAATGAAAAAGATGATCTCTCAGTGTTGGTTGTGCATTCAGATGGCACTGCTAAGGTAATGACACTCTCCTTTCTCATTATAGACATCTGCTTTGACATTAAAAACTATAGACTTACAACATTTTAGACTTACGAAACTATGACATGTAAACTTATGAAGTTAGGAAATTTTATCGGTTCACCCATTTTATTAAAGGCAGAATAATAGAGCTGCATAAGTAAAGAAGTAATTGGCTTCTATGTTTTTATTTTCCAGACAATTTCGTATGGAAGTAGTTTTCTTAGTAACTTTGAATGTGGCTCGTTCTCATAAATTGAAAATTCTAATGCCTTATTTCAGGAGTCAAAATAAATTTTAGGACAATCAGCCCATCTCACGCCCTTTTTCGCTGTCTTACGTTCAATGAAATGTGACCAAAACTATGATATAGCCATTTTTTTCAAAATAGTTAAATACCCAAAAGTTATGCATCTGGGGATGACATGCCCCCCACAGCCCTAGGTGCAAGGGTAGTAAGTTATGAATTTTGTTCATTGTTTTCATATATCATTTGTTATTTGGAAAGAGGATTATTTTTGATCCTAGGTCTCCAAAAACCTAAGGGTATTAAGTGGAAAGTTTTAGGGAGCGTCGAAGGAAACGTTGAACTAAGACAAACCCCACTATGTACTTGCAGGTTCTTTAAAGGACGTATCCTAAGGGAACACCTTAGGGTATTAAGTTGAAACTTAAAGGGCATGATTGGGTTGGGATCTTGAACTAACCAAAGGCAATATATGTATATTACTACTACGACGACAACTGCTGTAGCAGCTACTACTACTATCTATACTACGAATGCTACTACTACGACTACGGATACTTCTATTACGACTACTACTACTAAGAATACTACTACAACCACTGCTGTATGCGACCACTACGAATATGACTGCTACGACTACCCTGACTGCTACAACTATTATTACTGCCACTACTGCTACTACGACTTCTACAACTACGAATGCTACTGCTACGACTATGGATACTTCTATTACGACTACTACTACTAAGAATACTACTACAACCACGGCTATATGCGACCAATACGACTAAGACTGCTATGACTACTATTACTGCCACTGCTGCTACAACAACATCTACAACTGCTACGACTACTACTACTACTACTATGACTATTGCTACTACTACTACTACTGCTACTTGGACTATTACAACTACTACTACAACTGCTAGTCCGACTAATACTTCTATAACCAATATTACTAAGACTGTTACTGCTTTAACTACCACAACTACGACTATCTCAACTGCTGCTACGAATATTACTAATAGGACTATTAAAAACAACACAAAAAAAAATTTAAATTAAAAACTTGAAAAAAAACTTTTCTCTCGAAAGCAATATCTCAAAGAAAAGTAAAGACCTACATTAAGCCTAAGACGAACAGAAATAAAGTGAAGTAGTAATTCAAGCGTTAAACTAACAAAAACGACAATAAATAATCCAGTCAAACTTAAAACGAACAGAAGCTCCCACAAATTGGAGTATGATTGACGCCCCATATGCCTTCTAAAGACCAGAACTTTATTTGCGCTTTACTGAAAACAAAATCAGTATAAACGTTTCTCTTTCACAACGTTAATAAATCCAAAATTACAAAGACTTTCAGGAATCAATGTATATTAAACTTTCAATCTACATTTCATTAGTTCTGTTCAGTCATTTTCGTTATTTGGGTAATTTTCTTTCTTTTTTTATGGATATTTTGACAAATAAAAAGGCTGGAAATAAAAATTGTTTTAAGTGGATTGCAAATGACATTCTTGACTTTTCTCTGCGTTTTTGGGTTCCATTTATTTATTGATAGTCATTTATGTTAGTGTTACGCTTAAATTCCTGTTTAACTTTATTCCTGGCTGTCTTAGGCTTAATATAGCTCTTCAATCTTCTTTGGAAAACTTCTTATGTTGGAAGAATATTTGTTTCGCATTACTACTGTATAAAGACCCACTAAACATTTAAACATCTACTTTATTATATAAACATCTACTTCGACAATATAAATCCTATAAACTTATGACATTGTGACGTCATATACTATGTAAGCATCTACTAAACATTTAACATGTACTTTATTATATAAACGTTTATCCTATAAACATCTACTTTCTCCCCTCTAAGCCTTGTTATTTAAGAAATTTTTAGGGATTACTATTTTGACAAATAGCTTAGTAATTAAGGATGATTTAGCACTATTTTTTTAAGAAGTATAAGGCTAATAAATATGGTAAGGTATTGGGAGAATTTGCACATTATTTTCATCAGCATGTCTACCAAAATGGGTTGTTAGATCTAAACAATGGTTGCCAAAGGCAACTGTTAATTTTGTAGTCACGCCTTTTTTGATAGTCTAGAATTTTAAATTCTTATATTAAGCACATTTACCAGATCCAACTTGCCAGACTTACCAAAGGGGTTAGAGGCCTCCGGAGGGAATGTGCAGCTGGGCTTATACTTAGGTCTTTTTTGGGTGTTTTGCTGATCTAACTCTTTTGGCTGGGAGGGGGCCGTCAAAATGTCTTCGTCAGCTAAATTCCTAGATGGACTGGCCAAATTCATGGCGGGCCGACAGCTATGATTATGGGGTCAAGTAATCGCATTCAATCAGGTCTCTCTGAGGGTTTAAATTCCTGTCATTCGTCATTCAATCCTAATTAAATTTGATGGAGATGAGCAGCTGGCCATGAATTTTGCTGCATTTTCAGACGATTCAGTTTTAATCTAATAAATGCTTCCATTAGATTTGCTCACAACTGTGACCCATGGGCCGTAGCTCCCATCCCTCGCTACACTTATGCGCTTAGAACGAAAATAAATCGATTTTTTTTAAGAAACGTGATGTCAAAGGGACTAAAGAAGCCTCTGTGCCAACACCCAGCCCCGCGACTATAAGTTTTTTTTTTTTGTAAGGAAATCCCAGTTTGGTAAGTTGCGATCCAGGCACTCCTTCATGAACAAATGCGTCTGATCCCCTCACCTCATCCATTATTTCTGGTTGAGTCTCTAGATAAAATATTTTGGTTCAAGAGAAGTTGAGACTTTGGTTTCATTTATTTTTTATTTCAATCCTTTATCTTTCAGGTTTGGTCTTGTTCTAGCGGGAAATTGGTTGATACAAAATTCTCAAATCTTGGTCTTAGCATAACAGCCTGTGATATATCTTCTTGTAATATGTATCTTGCTATGGGTGATGAAACTACTGGGCTCAGACACTTTCGACTTCAGGTAATCTATCACTTCTTTTTTTAGGAATTACATTTATAAACTAATGCATAGATGTATATGGTTTGTATTCTATTCAATCTTTGGGTACTGTTGTGGTTGACTTTGATCTGGTGGACGGGGATAGGTAATCTTTTCTTTGTCAAGGCCAAAGTAGATGCAACAACTTACTTTCTGGAGATCCGTTTGGGGCTTACCACCATCTGGGCTCAACATCATTCGCTCATAAATGATGTGATATACAGTCGATAAAAGTACACCATTGAAATTGTCATTGCCGAAGACGCGTGACAAGAGGTCTATTTTCCCGATATTGAAAGAAAAAGAAATGACAATCTACTATTTTTTATGTGAACCTTTATGGTGGATCATTTACTTGAACCTTAATATGGATCAATATATATTCACAATGTAGTTTCGCTCTACTTCCAGCACTAATTTCAGTGTCATATCACTTCTATTATAAATTCCCAAATTTTGAGTAGATTTTACATGATTTTCCTTTATATTATTATTATTACTATTTATTGGGAAACCCGTCTTACAAAGAAAGGAAAAGACGGAGGAATAAACGAAAAAAAAAAGAAGAAATACACACTAAGCGCGAAAGCAAACACTTAAAAAACACACAACAAATACATCTTAACTACTGGGCTAGTACCGACGACAAAAGATGGTTCAACTTCGTCAAACAAGAATTATAAGCACGAATTTTGCAATTTTGCGGGTCCAAGTGGGAAAACGTAAAAGATATCTTGCGAATCGGAAAAATAAACTGAACGAATGTTTGACTTGTCAGATTTTGTGAGCATTTTTCCAAAACGGCGATATGTGCAGATAATGTGGTAGAGTGACGGAGTTGAAAAGTTTCGAAAGAAGACGGCGATTTAAGCATAACTTATTCGTTACAAAAGGAGCATATGATAACCCAACTCTATGTTCAATGCGAGCAATAATAGTTGTCGCGTGTGCATTATTGACGAACCAGTGGAAAGACATGTTATGTTCTACTGGCATAATCCTACTATTTCCGAGAAGAATATCTACAGCTGTTTGTCGCTTGCTGTTGAAGAATGCAACTTCGGACTTCTCAGCATTGAACTGAAGACCTAGTTTTGCATACTCAGATTGTAGCGTTGCGAAAATCTCGCTAATGCGCTGGATAGTGCGGCTCAAATTCAGAATGTCGTCTGCATAATATACGAGAGATACATCAAGACCGGCAAATATGAAACATGTGGGAGCAGCTGACTGTGCATCAAGAACTCCGTTATTGAAGAGTGACGGGGAAGAAACAGCAGCTTGATGGGTACCGTTTTTGACGTTGACAAAAATATCAAGGGTTGGTGCGTAGACTTGAGAGCCGTCAGCTTTAGATAATGGGTGAAGTATTAGGCGAACTTTAAGACGAGAAGACTTGTCTTGAAGGGCTCTGATATATGAAGGGCTCACTCCACGTTTTGCTGCATGGAGTAGCATAGCGGCGTGAATGAGAGAATCGAACGCTTTGCAAACATCTTGCCCGGCTAACACGAGAGTTTCACCTGATGCATCAGCATCGATGAACACATTCACGACAACGGACAAAGCGTGGGCACAACCGAGACGTTGCTGAAATACAAATTGGTAAGGTGGAACATAGCATTTCGCGTTCATATGGTCAATCAACAGAAGTTCGAATACTTACAGTGTAAGGGGGGGGGGGTTCTTCTCATGGTGATGACTCCATGCCCAACTCAGCCATGAGACCCGAGTACCCCTAATTAAGCCTCAATAGACGAAATGTACCAAGTGAGAGAGAGATCTTGATAAAATCCTGATCATCGAAAATAAATATACAAGACAACACAGGTATAAGAAAAACTAAGATTTTATTATTAAAGAAGAGAACTTTTTAAATTAATAATTATTTCATAATAACTCAATATTCAATAATTATGATTCATAATCGAAGATCAATTCTTGTTCTATAATTGCTTGAAGTAAAGTTTATTATTATTTAAGGAAAGCAAGCATAATAACTAGTATATTAAGACTAATATGTTCCTGCTTAAAGGAATTTAATAATAATATTAAAGAATGGGATATATATACATATATCCATTTACTAAGATTTTAACATAATAAAATTAAGAAATAGCAAGGAACATATTAGACTTACATTCTACATGCATAAACAAGCTTCCGCCAAGCCAAAAACCCAACTGACTTCTCCCGTCAGTCTCATGCTATATAAAAGGATATGTTCTGTCAACAAACGTATCTAAATTCAAACCTTCTAAGAAAGGGTGTATTGCAAAATAAGGAAACTGTGTTAAAAAGAGAAAGGGTTACAAAATTAGTTCATCAGAAATATACTCTGAAAGAACATTGGCTTAAGCCGGATTCGACCAAATTCATAGCAACTTGATATTAAATCTAAAATTAGAAGGACATTTCTTACAAATCCGACCTTGTAATATAAGCTTGCGTAAAAGTTTTTAAAGTTATTATTATGCTGATATCTTCGAATAACTATAGAAAACTATTATGGTCTTCCCACTCAATGGCGCTGGCCTTTACAAGGATAAATCACCAGACAAGAAAACAGAGAAACACAGAATTAAATACATAATTGGTATACAGCATTAGAAAATCAATTGAATTTTAGGCTGCAACGCTATTGAATGAGTAAGTGACCAAGAAACTGTAAGACTATTAATAGACAGAAGATTATCAGCTGAAGGTAGCTTCTGTTCGCTAGCCTTTAATGATTTAATACTATTTTATCATTTGCGGTACTGGGTCTATTTTCCTCACATCTACGATCGTGCCTTATCGTGTCATTAAGGAACGTAGAACCTTTTTACAACACGATTCCCTTTTCTTTTCTTTAAGGCCATTGAACAGAATAAGGACAACAAACGACTATCATTTTTCTTATAAGTAAAAGGCTCTAGAAGGTCAAATATTATTTAGAGGTAAATAGTCTTCTTATTAAATTATATATATATATATTTTTTTTTCTATTAATTATTACATACATTATTATTATATTAATTGGTGCTTAAAAGTTAATAGAAACTCAGTAACTAGGGAAGAATGACACATAACCCAAACATCAAGCTAAAACATAACCAAACCATCTATCACAACTAAATCCGTCACCGTCTTTCTAAGTTAAGTACTAACTACATCTATTCCGTTGGGGCTAAGGGCAAAAGAAGAAAGCAAGAAAAGATCAATTCTAATGAATTGCAATTTTGTATTTTCATTCAGTGACCATAGTCAGTTGACCAGTTCACTCGTAATTGAAATCCAACTCCCGGTCTTCAGATATTTTTGGTTCCTCAGTAATATCGGAATTATTTGGCAACAATATCATAAGAAGGAAATTAATTTAAAATACAACATCGATCCATTGTAATAAACATCTGAAAAAATTGAAATTCATATGATTAAAATGAATGAGACAATGAATATTCCCCTAAGTTAAGCCAAAATCTCTAGGGTTTTAAATTATTAACACAATACAAAAACCAGGTTTCAACCTTTAATTCAGCAAAATTTTTATCACTTTTATTTCTTGTTGAAAAGGAGGATATAACAATCAGTGTATATAAGAATTTCATAGATAGCAAGAGTTCAATTTACTATTGAAAGAAACGGATGAGGTTGCTAATATGGATAAGATGAATACAACGGTTATTTTAACCGTCTTAAGGAGTAGAATGGATTACCCTCTCTTCCTTTTGCTACATTCTGTTGTTCTACAACTACTGGATCAGAATCTGTATTTTGTATAGAGGATTGAATTTCGGTGTTAATTAAAGGTTCCTGCTGCATAGCAGATAGTTGCGTAGCATTATTTTCGGAAACACAATCTTCCAATTGGGAAGATTGATCAGAAGGAGAATACGGAGTCTCTTGCTCCGTTCCTGAGTCAGGAGCAGATCCAGGTACTACATTTTCCAACATTAATTGTGGATTTATTCTTTTGTCCTAAGATTATAGGGTGCCTTTTCACCTGCATCAGGTGTACAGTCATTGCATTCTGACTTGGAATTCTCCATCCTTTTCTCTGAATTAGTGATGAGCTTATCATAAGGCTCCGCGTATTTTGGATTATACTTTAAAAAAGGTTCATGATCCAATTTTTTTAAATGCCTGGCATTGGCAGTTCTTTTACGTCCTTCAGAGGGATTTAATGATCCTAAATAGAAAACATTCCCATACAATTTTGATAAAACAACATATGGACCACGAAAAGAGTAATTGGTTGACTTCCTTCCTACTGAAGTAATGTCCCGACAGTATACGATGTCACCCACCTCAATAATAACCTCCTTTGATGTCTTATTATAATGGTGAGCTTGTTTGGCTCTCTGAATTTTAATTTCATTAGCACACACTTGGTGTATTTCACTTATATTCTGCACTAACCGTGTTACATATGATTCATAGCCGTCGAAGTAATTTACAGTTATTGTTTTCCGATTGCCAAATCGGCCAAGGTTCTCCCATTAAACCATGTGCTATTGTAAAGCTAGAAAATTTCCTCACTATTTAAAGATGCATTCATGCTTAACATAATAAGCGGTAATTTTTGATCCCATTCTACTTGATAAAGATTTGCACATGTGTGTGAAAGAATCTTTTTCAATATCTTTACTTTATGTTCCACAGCACCGTTGCTTTGTGGGTTATACGGACTGGAATATATCTTTTTACAATTTATTTCTTTGAACATTTTTCTGATCTCTGTGGAGTCAAAATTTGACCCATGGTCAGAGAGCACTGCCTCGGGTAGTCCATAATAAGCGAAAATTCTTTCCCATAAGAATTTCATAGTAAATTCGGTATTTAACGAAGGTACACTATGCAAAACAACTAATCCACTGAAAAGATCTACGCCTAACAATACGTAACGATTACCTGCACTTGTTATTGGGAACGGGCTTGCAGCATCAATTCCCCAAGCCAAAAAAGGCATACTTGGTGTCAAATTTTCTCCGAGAGGAGGTTTAATTTTCTTACAATTTGCGCGGTTACATAAATCACAATTAGCGACAAATTCCTTAATAATGGAGGCCATATTTTCAAAAAATACAAAACTGTCGGAGTTTCCATAACGTTCTTTCGTAGCTGGCATGACTACCAAGCAATAAATGATCATGAAATAATTTTAAGATGCCTGGAATCATCGCTCTAGGCAAAACTATCTGAATAGATGGTTCTGCAGCTGCTTTTTGGTTTAGCCTAGAATGACTATTCGGAGCATACTCAATTCTATAGAGAACGTCATCTATTAAAACTAACTCTTGAATAATAGGAACGAACCACGAAGAGACTTTATCAAATATCATATTCTTTTTTCAATATCCATATCATCAAAATTAAAAATGCGGTAAACACTATGCTCACCGCGGATTGGCCAATCCTTCTGGTTCCCTGGTTCACACCAGGAATGTGGGTCAGTATCCACTTGTGACTCAGCGGGCTTATCAAATATGGAGCTCCTCCTCTTTGAGCACGGTGGTCCTTCGACACATCCGGCTCTTTCAATAAATCAATAACAATTCTTATCTCGGGATCCCGTAATTGTCCGTGGCTCAATTCCTCAGCTTGCAGACCTAAGCAATCTACATTAAGATTACTACTAAAAAACGCCCGCTGCTAAAAATTACTAGTTCGTTATGAACCAGATATAAGGTCTGACTGCTGTCTATAATCTCCCGACATGGCCTCGATAAAATATCAGCTATCATTTTAGTCCCAGGAATGTGTCTATACGTATATAAGGGATTATCCTACAGTAATGATACTCGGTACATCTTACTAGATAGATCCCGGTGTTTACGTAAATACTCTAAATTTTTAGCGTCCACATAAATATTACACCGTCTTCCCCAAATATAATACTGAATCTGAGAGCTTTTTAGGGTTTCATATAAGCCGTATTAATTCCCTAACGATAGAAGACTGCTTGGAAAAATGGTTTAGAGAAAACTCTACTAAAAGAACAACGACTCCCATCCTTCCGTCATCTTTTTCCTGACAAAGAATAGCCCGACCCCATTTTCAGAGGAGTCAACAAATAATTCAAAATCTTTTCAGGGTTTGCCATATGAATTACAATTTCACTATCTTTACGAGTTATTTGTCAAACTAAGGACAACCAAGCGATCTCTTGCTCTTCCTTCCATGTCCACGCTTGGGTCTTCTTTAATAATTTTGTCAAAGGAGCTATAAATCATGATAATTAAGATAAAAACATTTATAATAGTTGAAAAGTCCTAATTGAGATCTTAATCAGAAATATTTTCTGGCCTTACTAATTTTTCAATAGCATCTAATTTGGATAATTGAGGTTTAATTTTGTCACGTGACAGTATGAATCCTAATACTGGAATAGATTCTTTAAAAAGTTGTGACTTAGACGCTGACAATTTAATGTTATAAGTTTTTAAACGCGCAAAGAATCTCTGGAGATGAAATAAGTGCTCATTAGGGTTTGAAGGTTCTGTTTTAATGAATATATCATCAAAAAAATTGAAAATGACGGAACGGTAACTTTCTGGAAAAAATTTATCCATGAAGCTAGCGAAAGCTTTTGGCCCAAATACACTTCCCTGTGGTATTCTTGTGTAGCAATGGCTGCGGCCAGTTAAAGGTGATAAAAACGAGAAGAATTTTTGGTACCTTTCATCAATAGAAATTTGGAAAAAACCACTGCGCATGTCAAATTCACTATAGAACGTTCCTTTCGACAAATTTTGTAAAATGTCGGAAGTTCGAGGAATTAGGAAGGCTGTCTTCATGTTATTATTAACTGTACGTAAATTAATTAGAAATCGAGTATTTTCTCTGTTAAGAACCTCATTTTTACTGACAGAATGTTTCCTTATAAGGAAAACAGGAGAAGGGAAGGAAGATGTCCTTTCCTCTATTATACCGAATTTTAGCATAGCTTGTATATGTTCTTCTAGCACTAAAGCCATCTTATGGGGAATTCTAAATTGCTTGGGTGGTTTGAAATCTGTTTCAAGTGGTATATCAGGTTGAAAAACCATTAAATCATTTTTACATACATCATACGCGTGTTTAGAAAAGCAACCTTTATTAGCTAAAAGCAATTGAACTAACTCTTGGAAAACTATTTTGGGTACAGTAGAAAGATCAAACTTAGATAGAAATTCTTCATCCTCCCAAGTAGCCTCCTGACTGTCCTCAACTGACTTTACCTCATCAGAAGTTTCTGAAAATGCTACTAGATGTTCTTTGGGCACACGCGAAAAGTTTGCTATTTCTGTGTAACGTTTTAGCTCCAAGGTATCCTCAGAGTCATTAAAAATGAAAAGAAATGTCTTATGTCCCTGAACAATACCTAAATAATCATGTAAAAATTCTTCATATTCTGGTTTAGGACTAATAATTAAGTTATCGCCATCAATAATTGAGATATTTTCTGTAGTAACTAGCTTACAATCTACACTTTTTAAATGCTCTAGGGTCAATTGGTATATCAGAAATCACTAATACACCCCTATATGCTAATCCATCATTAAACCTGCTTAATCCTTAGCCTTGGTTCAAAATTCTAACTTCCTTTCACGAAAGTGAAAGGGACTGTCTAGTCCTTCCATATTTTTGAACCCTAGGATTACGGCGAAAGGCAATTGTCAACTACCAAAAAATCCCCGAAAAGACTAAGTGTCTTATTTTACAATCTATCATTTGAAATATTTGTGTAATATCTGCGCAATCCTTTTTTTTGTGAATAAATCTTCTGATATTCTCATGTAATTTTGTTCAAAGGCCTGTTATTTAAATAAATCAATACCTGAAAGGAGGCATGCACTCCCCGGAACATTTTTAACTAAAGAAGAGTAGCTCTCAAATTCTGCATTAAAACGCATTAAAAAATCCTACGACCGGCTCATTATTTTCATGTCTAACTTGTATAATATGTTAAATGTTTTCGGTCGGTGAAATTTTATTAATAAAAGCAGAGCACAGGGATTCTTTTAGCCCAGAAAAATGTGTAGCGGTCACATATTTTTCTAAATACAAGCTATACGGTTCATCAGACTTTAAGGAAGCGTACCTCTAGATCATAACTGATTCTTCTAATCCCATTAATCTACAAACTCTCTGAAGATATTTAACCCAACTAGAAATTTGTTGTGGTTTAGTGAACTTCTTTTTATAATAGACAATGGATAATACTATAAGCTACATGTTGGAATAATGGAGCTGGCGTAGCTCCTGTATTAAGATTGGAAGCTTGCCCAAGGGCTGAGGCTTCCGGTTTATCACTTTCCCGAGGTAGGGACATTACTTAAGGAGAAATTAATTATAGCCTACCAAACTTAAGCAAACCAACTAATCCTGTTTGAGTGAACTGGAAACTGAGGAAAAGGCAACTATCTATACTCCACCAACCAACAATTCATTTATGAGGGTACCAAATTGAGCAATATCCAAATATTATTTGACAGTTTTTATTATTGCGGTTAGTCTTATTTTTATAAATCTAAAAAAAAGCATAAACGTACAGGCAAGCAGTGAAGGCGAAGAAAAATTAAAGGGATTCAATAATTATGTTAAATTAATTATAAAAAAAATATTTGAAAAAGGATTTATAATCAAGATTCTGCTCTCTCAAAATTAAGCGTAGCGTTAAAAAGAGGCGCTTTTAATGCAATAGAATCGCATTGCGTTTTCGCTGCCACCATTTCGTAAGGGGGGGGGGGGTTCTTCTCATGGTGATGACTCCATGCCCAACTCAGCCATGAGACCACGAGTACCCCTAATTAAGCCTCAATAGACGAAATGTACCAAGTGAGAGAGAGATCTTGATAAAATCCTGATCATCGAAAATAAATATACAAGACAACACAGGTATAAGAAAAACTAAGATTTTATTATTAAAGAAGAGAACTTTTTAGTTAATAGTTAATTCATATAAACTCAATGTTCAAAAATTATGATTCATAATCGAAGATCAATTCTTGTTCTATAATTGCTTGAAGTAAAGTTTATTATTATTTAAGGAAAGCAAGCATAATAACTAGTATATTAAGACTAATATGTTCCTGCTTAAAGGAATTTAATAATAATATTAAAGAATGGGATATATATACATATATCCATTTACTAAGATTTTAACATAATAAAATTAAGAAATAGCAAGGAACATATTAGACTTACATTCTACATGCATAAACAAGCTTCCGCCAAGCCAAAAACCCAACTGACTTCTCCCGTCAGTCTCATGCTATATAAAAGGATATGTTCTGTCAACAAACGTATCTAAATTCAAACCTTCTAAGAAAGGGTGTATTGCAAAATAAGGAAGCTGTGTTTAAAAAGAGAAAGGGCTACAAAATTAGTTCATCAGAAATATACTCTGAAAGAACATTTGCTTAAGCCGGATTCGACCAAATTCATAGCAACTTGATATTAAATCTAAAATTAGAAGGACATTTCTTACAACAGAAGGTAGTAACCACCGTTATAAGGTGGAAAGACGAGCACTGGGTGGCGAGTTTACCTTTCTTTGGAATTGGAGTGAGATCTCCGATCGAGAAAGAAGAAGGTACAACTCCTTGGGTGACAATCATCTGCATCAAAAGAGCAATATGTTTTACCAACAGCTCACTTCCATGCAGAATGTGAAGAGCGCTCACTTTATCGATGCTAGAATGTTTTTTACGTTTCAGACGGTGGATCGTTCGCAGTACAGAATCAACCGAAAAAACAAAACTGTCGGTAAGAAAACTTGACAGAAATTTATTAAGCTTATCTTCATATTTGGACTGTAGGGCGGCTTCTGGCGTTGAGAAATCAGCAGAGAAGTTCGAATTCCAATCGTAATCAGGTATATCTTGAGCAGATAGGCGGGCGCTAAGAGGATCTCTTGATACATTTCTGCAGAAGGAAGGTTGGGATAGAGAAGCTTGCTGGTATCGTCTCTTTAACTATCGTTCTCTTGCAAACTTTCATTTGGTAGAAAGACGAATGTCAGAAGCCCAGCCAGAGCGAAGACGGTCACACTGGAGCCACAAATGGTACCAAAATTTGAATTTTCTCCAAGCTACAACTAGACTCGGCTTACTGGACCAATGCTTCGTGACACGCAGACGTATACGTTTAAGAGGAACAGCTGCTTTTTCTGCGCATCGTAGGCATGGTAGATTTGTGCAAGAAAGATTTCTAGCAACACCCGTATTTCATTTGCATCAGCTTGCGGATTTCTCTTGAGCAGCTGGAACGGAAGATGAATTTTGTGTAGGACATAATTAGTAACTGTTGCGAAAAGATCTCCTTGGATGTTTTTCCAATCCTTGTAAAATTGGGCCTGAGGCTGATATGGTTGTGGGGTGGGAGTAGACTGAACAGAAAGACAAGAAATAGATGCAGATATTGGAAGGTGGTCTGATAGTTGGAAGTCAGTAACGACGTATACAGGTGACACTTGAAGATTTACAGTAGAAACCGTATGGTCAAGGTTCGACACGTTCGACAAGATCCTAAGCCAATCGTCAAAAATACTAGACAAAATAGAAGTACGCAATAACGAGGTGTCAGTTAAATTACAGTTGAAATCTTCTATAATAATACAACACTTATCTAAGTGGCGAATCTTCGAAACGCAAGACTCTAGTTTCTCACACGCAGAAGTAAATACAAATTCCTGATTGGTCATTGCGGTAATCTGTCGGGAGATGGACGTTTACAATAACATACTCTTCTACACGGACAGCAAGAAAAAAATCAGATAAATCAAAAATACTCGACCGGCACGATTTCCTAATAAGCATCACAATACCACCCGAGGGATGGCCACTGGAAGTGGATCGTTTAGCGGGCACCGAGTAGCTAGGAAAATTATTGTCAATTATCAGAAAGCCTAAACTATGACTCGTCAAAAAATGTTCTTGCAAGCACAATATGTCAGAGATCGAAAGCAAACCTTTTATCACAGGAATTTTGACTAAAAGTCCACCATTAATATTCCACGAAAGTACAGCTTGCGTAGTAGCAGGGGGATCCATATCATACCGTGGGCTTTGCTGGTGGATTGTTGTTATTTGGACACTTTACACTGTAACATGTATGACCAGCAACCTTACATTCCAGACAGAATATGTTTTCCGAACACGGAGAGGCACTGTTAGAGGTGCGATCACATGATCCACAGCGAGAGCAGAGGGCCCGATTGGAGCGCTGCGAGGCCAGATGCCCAGGTTCAAGACACGAGAAACAACGCTTTGGGAGATATACAAATGCTTGAGCAGAAAGCTTTTTGTAGCCAACTTTCACAGACATTTTCAAAAACTGATCCAGGTTTTGTTTCAACTCAAAGTAGACCTTGAACTCTCGGGACTTTCTGCACTGTGAAACTTTCACGCAGTTTGGTACAAGAGATTTGACTTGATTCTCATCGTATTCGGTCGGAACGCCATTCAGGACTCCTATAAACAGTGGGAATTTCACACTCACCGAGATATCTGAGGTACTGATCGTAGCATTCTCGGCAATTTTGTTAGCTGCTCGACTTAACAACAAGTTTTCATTCCGAAGCCGATTTTTTAAGTTCAGTTATTTCACCTGAGGCCTCAGGGCGAAGTTTATCGACAAAGTCCTTACGAGCACTAGGTGAGCAGATTTGCAGAACAGTTCTTTAGTACAACGGCAAACATAGGAGCTGGGACAGGGTTAGTTTTTACGTTGGTATCAATTCTAGCTGGCCAGACAGGACCCGAATGCGCCGCATTCTCTAAAAACCGTCAATTTTTCGAGAGAGTTCAATAACTTTCGAGACTAAAATAGCCGAAACTACCTCCTCCATTGTTAGGGTTTCAGAAGGCGAAAATATCACAAAAGTGAGAATAGGCAGATTATCCTTTGCCGCCTCATTTAACTATTTACATATGTCAAATACATTATCTTCGTCCTTCGCGTGTTTCAAACATCGGCTCTGAATCTTCAGCTCCTTATACAAAAACTCTTTAGCACTGATAATAGTACCATGATCAAAAAATTCACAGCTTTTCCGATTATCAGATCAATTTTCGCAAAATCAGGCATGGATCTGGTGATAAAGTTCAGCAGCGGATTTAAAATAATCTTCATGTTTTGATCGGTCATTGCGCAATCTAAATATCATAGCCAGGGACAGTCCAGTATTCCAATCAAATATATATGTAGTAGGTCAAATAAGACAATCCAAGTTCAAGGTGAACTATTTTCAAATTTAAGTCCGATTATGAAATTGTTTCAATAAAAGACTACAGGGAATCACAATTGTCTACTGTATTAACAGTCTTACTGTATCAAAGAGATTGTATCCAAAAAGAGGTGTTTGCAGTATGAACTATCAGTCAAGACTGTTAATCTATACATTGTTATTTTCTTTCAGGAACCCAAGAAAAGTATTCCTCTTGCTAAACACGCTAACAAAGATATGGTTGTAAGTGCGTGTCGATATTCTCCTGACGTAAATTGTCCCTACCTAGCTGTTGGGTACAACTCTGGTGCCTTTGAGGTGAGTATTCATATTTTTGTGCTTGTTCTTTATTTTAGTGTTCAAATTCATTGTATTATTTTTGTCGAAAAATCTATCGTGCTAGGTTTAAACTTCATTTTTTTTTTCTATACAGATAAATAAATTTAAACATAGCCCATATACCTTCGGGAACGTCCCCCAATCTACTATAGTGTCACAAAAGTCGGCAAAAGAAGAGTAAAAATGTACCAAAACCAACCTGAAAAGATTCCAAAATTTGTCCATCTTGTTTGTAGTTTCTTCTTGATTTATTAAGGCCTTAATATGATAATACTACTATGACTAATTCAAACAACAGCTCGTGTAACCTCAGAGTCACGTGAGACCAAGTTTATTTAATTGGTTAATCTAAATTAAAGCATAATTCTTGTACAGTTTAGCGCTGCCACCTAATCTCTTTACTGTCCCAAATGCCAGCACAAACAACGAGTAAAATGTTCCAAAATCTACATTAAAAGGGCCCAAAATATCTTTATCTTTTTTGTTACCCTCTTCGTCATTTGTTAGATGTCAAATATAATTAAAACTACTCCTGCTACAATTGATAAAACTCATGGCATTACAGAGCCGCCTAATCCCAAAATTAGTTTAATTCTTTCATTTTTAATTAAAGCAAAACTCCTGTACAGCTTAGGGCTGCCACCCAATCTAGTGTAATGTCAGCAGACAAGCGTATTCTATGGGTATTGCTAGTTGGGCCGAAAATCATCACGACAATTCCTGTGGTATATTTCATCTATATCAACTGCTGATATTTTTGTTGTATTTTTATCATTAATATTTTTGTTTACTTAATATATCCTCTTTCGAACCTTGTTGTGAGATTATCAAAACCTTGTTGCTCTGCTTAGTACATATTTCGTATTTATCGTACAAAGTTTGTAGTTTGTACATATCGTACATAGTTTGTATTTCTTAAAATTTATATTCCTTCTACCTGTTTTGGTATTTTATGGTTCTGCAGTCCTGCAGTTGTACAGGACGACAATTTTGCTATCATTTGATATCTTACATTTAGTTGATCTATCTCAGCCATTTTTAAATTCGCTTTGCATTGTTTTTAGATTGAAAAATAGACCCAAAATTCGTTAAAAATTGTTAAAAAAAAAGGGACATTTTTGTGCTTTTAGGCAAATTTAGATCATTTTGTTTGATATATTAGAGGTAGTTCTATCATTCTGGCTCGGTGAATGAATAGATCTTCAACTAATAAATCAATCTTTTCCTTTCGGTAAAAGACCTAGTGTAACCTTGTCGCAAAATCGCATAACAATAACAATCAAATATTGAATAACAATCAAAGTTAAAATAACAAGATATCAACTACCCGTTAATAGCTAAAGGTCCGAAATTATATATTTTTAATTTTATGTGCCCATACACTATTTTTCTAAGAATAGTTTCTGTGTCAAATATTTATTTATCAGAAGAACAGTTTATATCTTGCATAATTTGCTCAAGAAATTTGTTCAATAATTTGTGCAGATCCATAAGGATGAACCAACCTGTTGTACAGCGGTTCCCCATGGATGCCAGTAGGTGGGCAACACCCCTTGATGAACAAGGAGACATTAAGTATTGTATATAAACAAGAAATGAGAAATGTTACCTTTTAAACTCACTGAAAACAAAGATCCTGGTAGCATTTGCCCGGAATTGCAAAAATTGTTTTCGGAATACCAAAAAAAAAACGATAATTTTCAAGAGAAAGTTTTTTCGTACAAAGTTTTTTGTCGCCTATTTCATAGGGAACCTAAACCTTACAATGATTTGGTTTTTCTGTGGACGGCGGATATTCGGTAGTTTACGGTAGAGGATAATCATAAATTACTATTCATTGTATTATTGTATTATTTTATTTGCAAAGAAAGGCAGGAAAATCTGTCGTTTGTAGCCAACACTTAAAGATTAAATTAAATATTTCATCTTAAATTAGATTAACCTCCGTTGCAGATTAGTTTGAATAGTTATTACCCCATTCACAATTTGTTTTTCTAATGCCGGGATTTAGCTAGCGCTATATTAATCCAACAAGAATTTTTCAGCCAATCAGAAAATTCCATGAAAAATCTGATTTGCTCAAATTAGTGCTATTTAAATATCTGTATTATTAAAATGTCATTGTAAATGCGCCTTAAGGGGATTTTAGCTAAGAATTAATGCTGAAAGCCGTATTTATATCAGGTTCTAATATAGACATTAAAACAAAACAGATTGAAAGTTCTACAAGCAAAAACGATTTCTCGATGCCCGGATTGTCGTCCTTGTCTAGAAAAGACTTGCATCTTGTTTGGTATAATAAGAGTCATAAGAATTTATACACCTTATGAGGCTCATCCAGAAATTGTGAAGAGCTGCTATGTTTTTGAGTGGTACGATCCAGATGTTATATGGGGAGAGAATTTTCGGGCCTGTCCCCTCAAAATTTTGCCAAAATCTCTCGTTTTCCTTCCCCTCAAAATCTCGTTTGTTTAATTTTTTCATTAGTTTCTATATTTGTCAAAAATTCATCGGCTTTATATGTTTGTTTTTTAAGTAATAGTTTTTTCCCATAGAACCTTGTTCGGTACAGGGGCGTATCCAGGAGAGGTGATAATGGGTTTGAACCCCCTCCTCCTTCCAAATATTCTTCAACTCTTATATTGGTCTTAAAAATGCCGCTAAAAAATATTTATCCTAAAAAAAAACTAAGAAATACTTCTTCGGTTCGCGAATTGGTTAGAAAAATTTTAGGTGTAAAACCCTTATCGTACGGTAAGTAACGAAAAGATATATGACTATCACAATGGTCAGGCAATGATACAAATAGTAATCATCAATTTTTCCCATCTATAATATAGATTAAGATACTGACTTGACCTAGTTAAATTTAGTGAGCGAAGTTTCTAATCTTTGTTTTTCTCTCTTGCAGTTGTGGAATTTTACTAATGACAAGCTTTTACACATCCTCAATTTTCATTCATCTCCTGTGAAGGATATTTTGTTTTCTACTTCCAATCCAAAAGCTTTTGTTAGTATTAGTGACAGAATTGCCATGTGGAACCTGGCCGAAAGTGGAAGGAAAAAACCTAAAACATACAAAAAAAAAAGTAAGTGTCTTATTTTTCAAAAGCAGGGGTACCACAAGGCTATAACCCACAAGGCTATTGCCTTGTCAATCCTGTGTCTTACGCATTTTACAGATGATACAGTAACTTCGCACTTAGAGAAATATGATGAAGAAAGTAGTGAATGACGACGACCAAACTAACATAATACAGCAAATGTGGATTGATAAAAAAGCAATCCAACATTCAATAACCTTTTTGGCCAAAGATTCTTCAACTTCGGCTGAATTCCTACATTTTTGGCTATTTTATAATTATAAATGTAATACGATCTTTGAAACTTAGGCACTGATTTGCTATGACACAAAGGTACTTAACAATACTTGTCCATTTTATACGTCCACTTTCTAACTCAATTTCTTCAACCCAGGGATAGTAATTTGCCCTTCTGCCATATAAGATGAACTTTGTTTTCTTCTGATTAACAAGTAGTTTGTTCACTCGCATCCGTCTTCTGACCATTCCTTGTTTTATGCCATTTTTCATATCAGCTTCTGTTTTCGCATCTATTGTAAACTGAGTATCATCTGCAAAACTTGGAAATATTGTTTCCTACCTCGGTTTCATTGCACCATAGTGTCGACAGCTGTTTGAGACATCCACTTGGGTCATTAATATAACCGAGATAACAGGGGGGCATAATACTAATGTTATTGGTGAACATTGAGCTTTTGAGATTCACGTGCCCCTGGATCTCCCCCTGTTAGTTGAATTTGAAAATTTGTTTTTAGGGTCGATTTTAGGGCCACTTCTTTACCTCATTTATACCGCGGATATAGGAAATTTTATGAAAGATTGTTTGACAATATCATTCGCAGATGATACAGTTTTATTATTCTGAGCTTTAAGTGTTGAAACCCTTTTTAAGACCATGGAGAGAGCTTTGACTGATCTAATAAAATATACGAGGAGTAACCGTTTATAGATTAATATTAAAAAACAAATTACATGATTTTTTCTACAATTAAAAAGGTAAATACTGAACTATCTTTAACAGCTGATGGACATTTTATATATAGGGCTTCAACATTTAAATATTTAGGGTTAATCATTGATGAATTATTGTCATGGAAAGAGCATGTAAATTCATTATATATAAAAATTGCAAGAGGAGCTGGGATTTTGTATAGACTTAAAAATTTTCTTCCGCAAAAAGTTTTGCGAACCCTTTATTTTACTCTTGTTTATCCTTATATGCATTATTGTTGTTACGTTTGGGCTTATTCTTTTGTTATAATTTAAAGAGAATTCAAATCTTACAAAATAGAGCTGTAAAGTCGATTTATTTTAATAGACTTAATACTAAAGAAGTTTTTCTTAAATCTCAGTTGCTAACAGTGAGACAAATTTGTCAGCTCCAAACTGCTGTTTTCATGGATAAATACTTGAATAATCTAGCATCCCCAGGAATAACACAACTTTTCCTTTTTCATTTCTTGTCATATTATCATGCTTATCCAACGCCGTCATCTACACATTTTTCTCTCATCCCGGATATTTGTCACACGCAAAAAAGCAGCTTTTTCTATCAAATACGTTGGAGTAAAATTATGGAACAGTATTCCGCTGGAAATAAAAGATTCTGTTTCAGTTCCGTCATTTAAATATAATTATAAGAAACATCTTCTTTCTACTAGCACAAATAAATAGTTTTTAGGAGGAATTTCTTTTTTATGTAGTGTATAGCGCTTTTTTTTTTTTCAAAGTGTTTGTTTGTCAATTTGTTGCTTGTCAATTGTTAGTGATAGTATTTGTATGAATATTCGAGTTCTCCAGGGATTACACTTAGGCCCTAGAGATCATTGATCAGTCTTTTTTTTTTTTTTTTTTTTTTTTTTTTTTTTTTTTTTTTTTCAAAGTTTGTTTGTCAATTTGTTGTTTTTCAATAATTAGTGATAGTATTTGTATGAATATTCGAGCTCTCCAGGGACTACATTTAGGCCCTAGGGATCATTGATCAGTCCCTGGAGTTGTGTTTTATTTGTGTATTTATATTGAATAAAGTCAAAGTTAAAGTCAAAGTTCACCATAAGCCACGAGGCTTAGAAAATTTGTACAATTTTTGAAAAAGGGGAAAACACTCTCAAAATATCAAGTGATCTTAATGAAAATCACACCATCAGATTCAGCATATCAGAAAACCCTACTGTAGAGGTTTTAAGCTCCCATATTGGGAAGGTTATTGGGAAGTATATGGGTGTGTTTTTTTTTAGGGGGTGGGGGAGATATTACGTGGTAGGATCTTTTGATGGAGGAATTCATTGTGGGGGAAGGGAATTTTCCATGTAGGGGGAGCTGCATTTCCCGGCATTATTTAAAAAAACGATCAGATAATAATGATAATAATAATACTTTTATTTTCCCTCAGGATACACTATAAAGAGTACATTCAATATTTATAAAATATAAAGCCACAACTTACAATTAACAAGATCAGAACTACCGATTATTACAACCATCTACGTCAATTGGTTAACATCGGTTAGATTTTTCAAAAAACGGGAATAAATTTCTACATTCAAGATTATTCCGAGCCTTTTGAACTAAAAGCTCACACTTAATCTTTATTACATCAAGCGGGTCCTTTATTCCATACATATTTATAAAATAAAAACTATTTATTAAATTAAATAAAAATTTATATTTATTAAAAAAAGTTTTTTTCTACTGAAAGTAAAGATCAACATTAATATTTAAAACGAACAGAAATTATTGCGTACATGAGGGGATGTCCCGTTTCTCAATACCTCGCTCATTGCGCTAATTTTCTTAGTACGTTTAAAAAAGCTTCTTATTCTAATTAGACGGTCATTGTGTATCAGGAGTCATTCTTAAATAATTGCAACAAAAAGTCAAACTTTAGCGTAAAGGCCGAAGTATTGAGGAGTGGGCTACCCCCTAATATACGTAACAATAACTGTTTGTTTTAAATTTCAATGTGGCCCCTTACTTTCAGTTGAAAAAACATGGTTTTTTTTATTTAATAGTGTCTAATTCGGTAAGTCTTTCTTTATTAGAATGTCCAAATAACAAGATTATTCTGGGTCAACTCAAGCCTTTTCTTCGTTATGGCTCTTTTCAGACAGTCAGTCGAGTGAACGCAGTTTTTCGCTCACTGGATCTGACTACATTAAAAAAGGTTACTTCAAACGCGCCTTATTTGTCTGTTGAACCTTAAAAAACAAAAACAAATTCAAACATACAACTAACAGGGGCGAATCCAGGTGCACGTGTCTCTTGAAAGCTCAATGTTGCACTAATAACATATAATGTTACCATAATATATGTTGAATAAGTATCAAAATTCAATTCTTATGATGTATCCATTGTTATCAAGACTGCTCCTTAGAGCTTCGGTTACTATTGAGCCGCGTCGCTCCTTACTTGCAGTTCGTTACCACGGACGGTTTAATACCATTAGCTGAAATCTGAAATCCAATACTAAACCAATGACAAAATTACATTGACAAAGTTAGCTAGGACGCTAGCTTTGAACAATAGGATAAGATAAGATATTTATTTCAAAAATGACTATCACAAGCCCCGAAGGGCCGAATTCGCATTTCGGGGTCAAATAATAAAAAAAGACATAGAAATAGCACAACAACTAAAAACTGGCTAAACAATGCCAAAAACAACAATATCAGAAAGGCAAAGCCATTCATTAGTCTAAAAAACAAAAAGTGTCAAATGTAAGAAAGTTAAAAAGGCACAAATTCTAACAAAACCCCAAAAAAATTGAGATAAAAATAGTGTTAAAAAGGTTTAAAAGAGAGTATATAAAAAGGGGAGGGAACGGAAGAACCAAACGGACACCAGCATGGCTATCACCAGTACAAAAAAAAGAAAAAAAACTAGTGGTTTATTTGATCAGTAATGAAGGGGACAAAGGTTTTTTCATATCTGGAGGTTAAACAACGGATGGGGGACAAGATAGGGATGGGTTCAGAAACAGTACGTGGCAGGCGGGGTCTGGATGGGGAGTGTCCTTTGGGGAAATTTTTTTTTCGTGCGAGCGTGTATTATTGCATTTTTTTGCAAAACGGAGGCACAGCGTTCCTCTCCTGTGCTCAAGAGTTTCCAGCTTGGCCTTTTTTAGAAGGATTGAATATGGTACCAAAGTTTCTTTAAAAATTATTCTTAGGGCTCTTTTTTGAATAGATTCAATTTTATCTGATTCATCACGGGAGATGCCAGGATGCCAAACTGGACAAGCATATTCAAGTTGCGGGAGGACAAAGGAAGTATAAAATCCTTAAAGAATGGGATGGGGGGGACGTTAAATTTATTCAAGAGCTTAAGGAGAGACATGGACGCATTAGCTCTACGGACAATATCTTTCACGTGGATGTCCCACTTTAAATTAGAGGAAATTGTAACCCCAAGTAATTTAAAGGAAGACACAGAAATATCTGGGGGGATAGGGTCAAGGAATGCGGGAATAGATTTCAAGAAATTTATCGTCATTATATTTGATTTAGTGGAATTTACTTTCATATTTAGGTTCTTAGCTTCATCCGAAATGTTGGTTAGAATTTCAAGGGGGTCACTTTTAATATTCCTGTGACATACTTCGAGGATCGACAAGTCATCCACGTATTTCCACCTTTGGGGGAACTCCTTACCAATATCGTTAATCATGACTAGAAATAAAAGTGGTCCCAATAAGGCTCCTTGAAGAATTCCACAATATATAGAGGGGGTTATGAAAAAATATTTTTGTATTTAACAACTTGGGATCTATTTGAAAGAAACGATATAACAATATTTACTAACAGAGGATCAAGTTTAAAGTTAACAAGTAGTGAACGAATTAGGGTGGTGTGGTCAACCAGGTCAAAAGCTTTTGGAAATCAACTAAGACAAGGATCAGCCAGACATTTGGTTTATCAAGGTTACTTACGATGGTATGCATTAAGTGCACAAGGTAATGGGTAGTGGAAGTTTTCTTTAAGTTACCAAACTGCCGGGTGTCAATACGCGGACAAATTTTATCCTTAAGCCAGTCACAGAGAAAACCTCATAAAGTTTGGAAAAAAACAGAAGTGAGTGTAATGGGGCGAATGTTGGCGAAAGTCAGACTGGTGCATTTTTTAGGGACAGGTGTTATAAAACCTTGTTTCCAGCAACTTGGGAGTTTACCAAATTTTGTGATGTGGTTGAAAATATTGATAAAGGCTCAGCAATTTTGTCCAAAAAGGCTTTAATTAAGTCAACTGGGATGTCCAAGGGACAAATACTTGATTTTCTAAGCTTAAGAATTTTATTCATAACATCAGAGGGAGAAATAAAGGGGAAGGAAGTATTGGGAGGAATAGTTGGACTTGAGCCAGTGAAAGGGGGGAGACTTTGCACGATGGAAACAAGGTACAAGTTCAGATCGTTGGCAGTCTTATTAAGGGGTTCAGGGGAGATGAAAATCAATTTCGGAAGGACTTTTTCCGCATATTTCTTTAATTTTTCTTTACCGCTGCTTGGGCTTGTTAGAACATAGACCTTTGACTTTATTATTATAATAATTAGAAGCTGCTTTTCTTAATTTTTTCTTTGGGAACTTCCTTAGACTACTAGCCTGAGTAATGCGACCTGCTTTGAAAAAAATTGATTTTTTTTTCTTACAAGTTTTTTAAAAGACTCAGTAACATAAGGCTTTATCTGTAGAACACGTTTTAAATTTTTTCTCATGGAAGTGGAATTCATAAATACTCCTCAATAAATTTTGGAGGGACAGAGCCATGTAGTCAACGTCATTTGTTTGATACATAGTGGACCAATTTTCAGTAGTAATCCAGGAGCCAAAATTGAAAAGTCCTGAGTCAGTGAGAGGTCTATAAGTGGTTTCAGTTATAGAAAATGACTGTTTAACTTTAGCCAGCGGAGATAGGAAAAGGCTAAAGTGGTAACTACCACTTAGAAGGGGCAGAGTGGAGACGGGTTTGTTAGAACTTCGAAAGATTAGTGCAAATTAAATCAAGAGTAGTATTGCCTTTTGTAGTAGGGACATTAACGACCTGTTTTAAATTAAAAGAGTTACATGTAGAATCAAGCCTTATATCGTTTGCGTCACCCATCAGGAAAATTCCTGCATTTGGGTATTTTGATAGTACAAAGTCAGCAGTTGCATGTAATTTTTCGATAAAATTTATTTTGTCAGCGGATCTCTGATTAGGGGAGTAATAAAAACAACAAAGGACAATTAAATTAAAAGGACGCGCAAGACTTTAGGTCGAACACACACCCACATAACTTCATCAAAGGGAGTAAGACACGGAATTGGGATTTCACTTGGGTATAAATCATTACGGACAAAGAACAGAATTCCGCCACCTTTCTTACCCAGAGGGTGGTTTTCTGGTCTGAGTTTAATAAATTGAGAAAAATTATTAATCTTTAACGTGTGAAAATTTTGAGCTTGAACTTCAGTAATAGCGATTACATCTAATCTATATATTTTAGAAAAGGTGTCTAATTCATTGAGTTTTTCAAAGTTAAGGCTTTCAGCGTTGCTCAACAAAAGTATGGGGAATCGAAAGTGACTTGTGAAGGTACCGTTTTTACACTTTACTTTTTTTATATCACAGATGGGGTCAGGGGTTCTAGTGGAATTCTTGACGGGGGCTGAACTTGGATAGTGAGAACAAGGGACAGGGGGATCAAATCCATCTTTTTCAAATACAATTGCATTTAATTAAGCAGGTACTAGCGGAGACTCTAAACAGCGGTAACTATTTGAAGCTTTAGAAACTCTGCATGGAGGTGTTACAAGTGGATCGTTCTGCCTGCTTACTCTTAAACCAGAGTCATACTGGTAGGGTAGCCAGGGGGGATAAAGTGCAAGGGAAGGGAGAAAGGTTTCCTGGTGATCTGGGAATAAGTCAAGTTGGGAGTGTTCTTTAAATGGGGGGGGGGGGGGGTCGGGGGGCAAGATGATGCTGAGGGAGAGGGAAGTACAGTGGGGGATGTCTGAGAGGGGAGGGGTTGGGTTTGTTTCGGCAAATAAACGGGTGGAGTCCAGAAACCGGCCGGTAACTTCTTGGACGCACGGAGAAGAAAGGAATCGAAAGGAAGTGGATTTTTGGGAGGAATATGATGTGAGGGGGGTTTTGGGGACGGTCCGAATTGAGTGAAGTGATTGTGGGGGTTGGACTGACTGGGCACGCGTAAGTACTTTGGGGTGGAGGATTGTTTCGAGGGATGGATTCCTGTGGTATACTGCTCTGTATCGGGTATGCAGGGGGATAAGACTGAAAGTCGAATGGAACACGAACAAGGGGAGGGGGGTCATGAATGCTTTCGGCGTCGCTCTAAAAAACGTTTGAGTTTTAAACCTGTGCTCCAATCGTGAAGATGCATGAGCAAAAGTACACGACTTATCAATACAAGCTAAAACAGAACAAAGATCAACATGGTCAAAAATACACTTATAAGACACACAAACTCCCGAAATAAACTGACGAAAAATATTTAGAAACTTGCATTGTTTGCGAAACTTGCAGAAACCCACTATCAAAATGCTTGCAGATCACATTTTCCTTTCTGCTAATTTTTATATTTATTTCACTTTTATCCTTCACTTTCGTAATTTTTTAAAAAATAATAAAAATCTCATCGTCTGGTAATGACTTCTCCATAACCTTTTTGTTTAGTTCATTATCACCTGATAATTTATGCGGAAAATGGGAAGTCACTGGACTATTCACGAACTCAAGGGCGTCATCAGTAGTCATATTACACGTAGGTATTTGTCTGCTCTCATGGGATACTCTGCAATTAATGCTGGATTTGCTGAAATCTGATAATTGATTCCCTAGTGTAGTAATAACTGCTTCGTTGTTTTTTAAGTCCTCTTGTAATTTGGTGATTTTCGATTTAAGGGTCACTTGATTGTTTTCTAGACTGCCAAGTTCATCTTCCATAAGGAGGGCGTTGGGAATTATGGGAGTTGATATTTTCACTTAATTTTTCAATTTCAAGATCGCGTTCATGGAGTATATCGTTACCAATTTTTTGGTCATTGAGAAAAAATATCAACTTGTTTTTTCTAATCTTCTATGGCTACTTCATACTCGATGACACTCTCCCTCTGTCCTTGTTTTTGCGTAAGACACAACAGAAGGTAAATGGCAAATACGGCCGTGGGTTCTGGGCATAATGGGCGATATTTCCTTAGAGATCTCGTCCTCACTATTTTAATTAAAAATACATTTTATTTAATATCTATCATCTATTCTTACAATTTTTGGCACATAATTCTAATTCTTTTTTTGCGCTTAAGTGTTTGTCAATACAAAGTTTAGTTTAAGCTTTGGATAAGTAAAATTAGCCCTTCGGACTTGAAAAATAACATAATAGATGAAAAAAAGAAAAGATGAGAAAAGGGTAAACTTCCAATTGAATCTGACCCTTTTGTGTAACCCCAAATTCTAAATCTGCATCATCATTTCATCTTTGGGTCCAGAATACAATAGCTAACACTCTTAATTTTATTTCATTTTATTACCGTCTTGAACCATGTACACATTTTGTTTATTTTTTTAGAAAACAACAACACTGCTAAGCATGAATTTATTTGTTTAAATTGGCTCTAGTTTTCTGGAGATGTCTTTATAATATGCTCTAAACGTGTTCTAGGCTGGTCCCCTATGCCAGAAGTGAAAACTTTTGAGTTGAACAGCTCAATTATTCCTGTTCAAACTGTTGAGCTGCCCTGTACAAACGATCAAAATTCGCGGCAACGCTGATCTCAGCACTCTGGTGGCTATGACTGACTTAGGCTCTATCTACGTACTTAAAACGTTTATAACTCACTTCTCGAAAACTTTAAGCTAATTCTGTGCTGTCTTTAATTTGAAAGTCTGTCGTTGAATGTATATTTGATTTCTTTATATGAAAAGGCTCGAGAACTGAAATTGTTATAAGTTGTTTAAGTGGTCAGTATTTTCATTCTTTTTTTCGTTCATTTGTAAAACACATCAAAGGCAAAGTTACAGATTCTTACATGTCGGGATCAAGCAATAATCTCTGGTGCTCAATGAAAAACCGTTTATCAATTTCAGTAACCGATTAAAGTCGAAAATAATCGATTTTTAGAATTTAAGTTGACATACCTTACAGATCCCTTTAATGAACTTGTGAGAGGGAGTAAAAAGTGAAGCTTTGAATAGATTGGGTTGTAAGAGATGAATGCGCAACTTTGTTTGCTTCAGGGGACTTGGTGCTAATATGAGTTCTTAGTAGTAGTAGTCGTTTGGTGCTGACTTGAGCTTTGTCCAGTATGGGGTCGATCGACACAGCAAGGACTCTAGCTCTTTTATTTGAGTTTCCGTCGACCTGATTAGTGTTTGATTTAATCGCTGTGGACTCGCTGTGAATATTTTCAACGAAACTAAACATTTTATACGTTTTCATCCTTTTGATAAAACAATGTAAAGTTTCAAATATATAATTCAAAAATAGAATTTTGAAGGTCTTAAATTTGAAGGTTTAGAACTTGATAGGTCCAAAGAAATAAACAAAAAATAAAATCATTTCAGAGCCCTTTTCTTTTAAATAAATATTGTTTGTATGGTATATCTGGCGAACGAACGCTCTTAGAATCTGTATCTTTGCTATCGCTTGTTAATTAGAAAGAGTATTTTATTGTTGTTATGTACATCTTTTACATTAAATGTTTTGACCGTTTTTTCATTATCAAGAAATATATATTCGACATTTTATTATTATTTATCCTCTTTAGTAAAGTAGATAGACAAGAAACTCAACATGATAGACAAGGCCGTATCCAGGGGGGGGGGGGTTACCCGGTTTGACCCCCTCCCCCGAAATTTTTGACAGACTCGAAAATAAGTCGAAAATTAGTAAAACCTAGGTAAAAATCAGTAAAATTAGTCGAAAACTGAGTCAAAAATTAGTAACCCCCCCCCCAAAAAAAAGTCAAAAATTAGTAACCCCCCCCCCCCCCCCCTGAACAAAAATTCTGGATAGGGTCCTGATGATAGAGTAGATTTTCAAATAGGTTTTCCCATGAATTTTTGCCTGAATTTTACAAGAGAATTTGGAAAGGGGTTGAACTGGTTTCAATCTGTTTGTTGAACTGAAAAGGGGTGTCACTTTTGAGCCCGCCTGGGTCGCATTCTTGGTAGTTCCGCTACTGACTACACAAATAAGGCAATGGATTCGTAGACATCAAATGTACTGGAACGACCAATATCAAAATAATAAGTAGTATTAGGGGTGTATCATTCTAGTTAAGAAAGCAAAGATAGCACTACAGCTGAACGGAGAGTCGCTAGGCAGAACCCCTTATTTGAGTCAATAGGCAGCACATGCTCATTATATAAACTATTAACTAGTCATTAACCA
>CM051257.1:7219967-7234474 GCA_027921565.1 Artemia sinica | reverse complement strand
TACACACGCTATGAAGCAATTTTTTTTCCATTTAATTTTCAACTTTGCTCTCAATTTTCAACTGTGACTCTCATTTCCGCTTTACTGAAAACAATATGTGTTTCGAACAGTGTGGTTTTAATTTGTCAAAACATTCACCAGAAAAATAAACAAAAAAAAAAATGAAGAAAATCATGAAAATCATGAATCATGATAACTTTGCTCTTTATTAACATCAGAAAACACTCAGCTTTTTCTTTAAAGCAAATAAGGAGTAGAGCTACCTCTCCTCCCTCTCAACGCCTCTACAAGACTTGACTCTCATTTGCGCTTTACTGAAAACAATATGTGTTTTGAACAGTGTGGTTTTAATTTGTCAAAACATTAACCAGAAAAAAAAACAAAAAAATAAAGAAGAAAATCATGATAATTATAAAGATTACGGTAAAGAAAAACTTAAAAAAACGTTTCAACAAAAAGAGAAGAAAATCATACTAACAATGAACATTAAAGGAAATAAAATTTTAAGAAAAAAAATCAACAAAAAGAAGAAGAGAATCATGATAAAGATTACATGAAAAAAAAGTTTCTAAGAATAATAACATCTGCTACTTTCAATTCAATTTTACTAGTTTATAAAGATATTTTTGTGGTCATAACTTCTCATTTTGATTCTATTCCACTCAAGTATATAAAAATTGATGTCGTTAGAGGGATTAGGGGGCGGTAGCCCTATTCTCATTTGGGGTAATTTCTGTTCATTTTTAGTTTGACTAGAATACTCAGTTTAGTTTATGCTTGTTTTAGAACCCCTCTACTTACCTATTGCAATGTCTATTATCCTTTTTTTGATATTAATTTAAAAAAAAACTTTCCGAAAAATAAGTTTTTCAAAGAAAAGTAAAGGCCATTTTAAACTTAAGCTCAGGAGATACAAATACCTGTTAAAATTCAAACTTAAAACGACCAGAAATTACTATTAAAGAATAAATGAAACCCAAAACGAACAGAAATTAAATAAACAATCATAGCAAAAAACATACAACAAGTAATAATATAAATGAATAAATAGATTTTAAAGCGAGTAATGCTTAGATTGAATATGAAAATCAAGCTTAAAACGAAAAAAATATTTTGCTATTAAAGTATAAATGAAACTTAAAACGAACAGAAATTAAATAACAATCATTGCGAACAAACATACAATATATATTAATGTAAATGAATAAATAAAGTTTAAAACGAGTGAAACTTAAATTGAATATGCAAATCAAGTTTGAATCAAATAAAAGTAACTACAAACAAGAGTTTGGGTATCCTGAGCCTAACTGCAGAAGCCTAAAACCTACTGCGTCATTTGCGCTTTACTGAAAACGAATTATATCACAAATGTTTTCTTTTGTACTTAATATTGAAAATAAATATTAAAATTACAGTAAAATTTTGAAATGATGAGCTTCGCGCAATTAATATCATTATGCATCAAATATTCAGTTTAATTTATTAGTTCTTTTCAAGATTAGTCAAGACAAATATAGTTTTCACTACAAACAAAATTTGGATACTGCCCCCTTCTTTAACTGTAAAAACCTAAAGCCTTCTGCGTCATTGGTGCTTCACTGAAAACGAATTACTCGTATATTACAAATTTATTATTTGCCAGTTCTTACAGCATTGAAAATGAAAATCAAATTACAGTGAAAAAAAAAAATCTTGAACTGATGGATCTTTCAACAATTAATATCATTATATATCTAATATTCAATTTGATTTTGTTTATACTTTCCAAGACTGTTCAAGACTCATATAGTTTTGCCATTTTTTTTAACTCTGCCATTTTTTCTAACTAATCGTGTTGGTTTGTTATGAAAACATTCTATGGCTTCTAGGCATTTCTATTTGAGCGGAAAACTGCACCTCAAACTTTGTGGAACATGCATTTTCTTGCATGAAACACCAAAATATAATAAAATGTCAAGTTTCGGAGTGTTCCACCATTCGCAAGCAAGTGCCATTGGTATTTTTGAATCCGCATGGTCAATTTAGGGGGTGGAGGGTAGGCTAATTCTCGTAGCAGCCCCATTCCGTCGTGGTATGATTCACACTTTCAACACCTGGCGTCCGGACTATCCTATAATCTACCAAGCATACAACTACCCCAAATCAGTATCAATAAATAAATGAAACCCAAAACGAACAAATATTAAAATAAATATTAGAGTCAAACTCAAAACGAGCATAAATTAATATTAGTAGGGTTCAAAACCCCTATGCTTTCTAAAAGCGAGAATATAATTTGTACTTTACTGAAAAAAAATTCAAATGAGTTTACTGGAAAAAAATGTGCATTGTCAATTTAATATACATATGCTGATATTTATTCCCTAAAATCTTAATTAATGAAAGAATTGTTTTCAGTAAAGCGCCAATGACGCAGTAGGTTTTAGGCTTCTGCAGTGAGGCGATACCCAAACTCTTGTTTGTAGTAACTTTTATTCGATTCAAACTTGATTTACATATTCAATTTCAGTTTCACTCGTTTAAAGATTTATTTATTCATTTACATTAATATATATTGTATGTTTGTTCGCATTGATTGTTATTTAATTTCTGTTCATTTTAAGTTTCATTTATACTTTAATAGCAAAATATTTGTTTTCGTTTTAAGCTTGATTTTCACATTCAATCTAAGCATTACTCGCTTTAAGATCTATTTATTCATTTATATTATTACTTGTTGTATGTTTTTTGCTATGATTGTTTATTTAATTTCTTTTCGTTTTGGGTTTCATTTATTCTTTAATAGTAATTTCTGGTCTTTTTAAGTTTGAATTTTAACAGGTATTTGTATCTCCTGAGCTTAAGTTTAAAATGGCCTTTACTTTTCTTTGAAAAACTTATTTTTCGGGAAGTTTTTTTAAAATTAATTTTTGTTCGTTTTTGATTGCAAAAAGTTTCAAGTTTTTATGGCAGGGGGGGGGGGGTGCTTACTGTCCGATTATTCTTGACTTTAAAAAACGGATCTAGAACTTTCAGTTTGAATCGAATGAGGCTTTTTTCAAAGTCTGTACGATTGCCACTTTGATAAAAACCTTATATATGAACAATAGACAGCTTGCATAACTTGTGGACAGCGATTGGCAACAATGAATGGATTGAAAAAATAGCTCCAATAAGGGGGTTTAGACCATTTCACTTGCTGACACAAAGGGATCACAACTGTTTGGAATTGACCTTAATAGGATTTTGTGTGCCAAAGCAATTTTACATCTATTTCAGAGTATGCATTTTAACCTTATAATTGGATAATTATAATATATTTCCGATGTGTTCTTCCCATACAAAACGCCTTCCCATAAGTTATAAACCCCCTTTAATAAGTTATGCCCAGGGCAAAACTTACAACGCCTACCCCCGGGCCCTGGTGGTCTGTGTCGACACCGGAGTTTTTTTGTTATAAGAACTTTGAACTATTTTAACAAAATGTCTATCTCAAAATTTTTATCTGATCCATTTAGGGCGTAGAGGAGGGGGGGGGGGCTAGTCACCCTCCAATCTCTTTTGACTCTTAAAAAGTGAACAAGAACTTTCAATTTTCAGTCAAATGAGACCTCTCCAAAGTTTATACGAACATCCCTTCCATCAGAAATAATTGGAAGGATTCGGAGAATCCTTAAATTACAACTCTTGCCCTGAGGGCTGTGGGGGAGTTGTCATCCTCAAAGACCTAATTTACAGAACTTAAAACTACGTTTAATAAAATGACTGTCTCAAAATTTTGATTGGATGTGTTTGGGGAAAGGTGGGCGTCGGGGGGGGGGGGGTAGTTGCCCTCAAATCACTTTTTACTATTAAAAAGGGCACTAACCCTTTGAATTTCCAATCGAATGAGCCTTTTTTGAAGTTTCTACGACACCGCCTTCTATAAAAACCTTATATGCCCCCAGGGTATAACTTACAACCCTTGCCATGAGGGTTGTGGGGGATTGTCCTCCTCAAAATATTGTTTCTATCTGGAAATCAACTATGCTGAACGAAATGGCTATCTCAAAATTTTGATTGGATGTGTTTGGGGAAATAATCGGCGTGGGGGAGGGGCAGTTGCCCTCCAATCACTTTCGACTATTAAAAAGGGCACTATCCCTTTGAATTTCCAATCAAATGAGCTTTTTTTTGAAGTTTCTACGACAACACCTTCAATAAAAACCTTAAATGCCCCCAGGTCATATCTTAAAACCCCCTGAAGGTTTGGGGGGAGTGTCCTCCTCAAAAACATATTTTCTATCTGGAAATCAACTACGCTGAACAAAATGGCTATCTCAAAATTTTATTGCATGTCTTTGGGGAAATGATTGGCGTCGGGGGGGGGGGGGTTAGTTGCACTCCAATCACTTTCGACTATTAAAAAGGGCACTAGCCCTTTAATTTCCAATCGAATGAGCCTGTTTTGAAGTTTCTACGACAACGCCTTCTATAAAAACCTTATATGCCCCCAGGGCATAACTTAAAACCCTTGCCCTGAGGGCTGTGGGGGAGTGTCCTCCTCAAAAATATATTTTCTATTTGGAAATCAACTACGCTGAACAAAATGGGTATCTCAAAATTTTGATTGGATGTGTTTGGGGAAATGATTGGCGTGGGAAGGGAGGAGGGCTAGTTACACTCCAATCACTTTTGACTATTAAAAAGGGCACTAGCTCTTTAATTTCCAATCGAATGAGCCTGTTTTGAAGTTTCTACGACAACGTCTTCTATAAAAACCTTATATGCCCCCCACGGCATAACTTAAAACCCTTGCCCTGAGGGTTGTGGGGGAGTATCCTCCTCAAAAATATATTTTCTATCTGGAAATCAACTACGCTGAACAAAATGGCTATCTAAAAATTTTGATTGGATGTGTTTGGAGGAATGATGTGCGTGGGGGAGGGGGGGCTAGTTGCCCTCCAATCATTTTCGACTATTAAAAAGGGCACTATCGCTTTAATTTCCAATCGAATGAGCCTGTTTTGAAGTTTCTACGACAACGCCTTCTATAAAAACTTATATGCCCCCAGGGCATAACTTATCAACTACGCTGAACAAAATGGCTATCTCAAAATTTTGATTGGATGTGTTTGGGGAAATGATGGGCGTCGGGGGGGGGGGGGGGCTAGTTGCACTCCAATCACTTTCGACTATTAAAAAGGGCACTAGTCCTTTAATTTCCAATCGAATGAGCCTGTTTTGAAGTTTCTACGACAACGCCTTCTATAAAAAAAAACCTTATATGCCCCCAGGGCATAACTTAAAACCCTTGCCCTGAGGGTTGTGGGGGAGTATCCTCTTCAAAAATATATTTTCTATCTGGAAATCAACTACGCTGAACAAAATGGCTATCTAAAAATTTTGATTGGATGTGTTTGGGGAATGATGTGCGTGGGGGGGGGGGCTAGTTGCCCTCCAATCATTTTCGACTATTAAAAAGGGCACTATCCCTTTAATTTCCAATCGAATGAGCCTGTTTTGAAGTTTCTACGACAACGCCTTCAATAAAAACCTTATATGCCCCCAGGGCATAACTTAAAACCCTTGCCCTGAGGGTTGTGGGGGAGTATCCTCCTCAAAAATATATTTTCTATCTGGAAATCAACTACGCTGAACAAAATGGCTATCAGAAAATTTTGATTGGATGTGTTTGGGGGAATGATGGGCATGGGGGGGGGGCTAGTTGCCCTCCAATCATTTTTGACTATTAAAAAGGGCACTATCATTTCGAATTTCCAATCAAATGAGCTTTTTTTAAAGTTTCTACGACAACGCCTTCTATAAAAACCTTATATGCCCCCAGGTCATATCTTAAAACCCTTGCCCTGAAGGTTGTGGGGGAGTGTCCTCCTCAAAAACATATTTTCTATCTGGAAATCAACTACGCTGAACAAAATGGCTATCTCAAAATTTTGATTGGATGTGTTTGGGGAAATGATGGGCGTCGGGGAGGGGGGGGGGGGGTGGGGGGGCTAGTTGCACTCCAATCACTTTAGACTATTAAAAAGGGCACTAGCCCTTTAATTTCCAATCGAATGAGCCTGTTTTGAAGTTTCTACGACAACACCTTCTATAAAAACCTTAAATGTCCCCAGGGCATAACCTAAACCCCTTGCCCTGAGGGTTGTGGGGGAGTATCCTCCTCAAAAATATATTTTCTATCTGGAAATCAACTATGCTGAACAAAATGGCTATCTAAAAATTTTGATTGGATGCTTTTGGGGAAATGATGTGCGCGGGGAGGGGGGCTAGTTGCCCTCCAATCATTTTCGACTATAAAAAGGGCACTATCCCTTTAATTTCCAATCGAATAAGCCTGTTTTGAAGTTTCTACGACAACGCCGTCTATAAAAACCTTATATACCCCCAGGGCATAAATAAAACCCTTGCCTTGAAGGTTGTGGGGGAGTATCCTCCTCAAAAATATATTTTCTATCTGGAAATCAACTACGCTGAACAAAATGGCTATCTCAAAATTTTGATTGGATGTGTTTGGGGGAATGATGTGCATGGGGGGGGGGGGGCTAGTTACCCTCCAATCATTTTTGACTATTAAAAAGGGCACTAGCCCTTTCATTTCCAATCGAATGAATCTGTTTTGAAGTTTCTACGACAACGCCTTCTATAAAAACCTTATATACCCCCAGGGCATAACTTAAAACCCTTGCCATGAGGGTTGTGGGGGAGTGTCCTCCTCAAAAATATATTTTCTATCTGGAAATCAACTGTGCTGAACAAAATGGCTATCTAAAAATTTTGATTGGATGTGTTTGGGGAAATGATGGGCGTGGGGGGAGGGGAGGGGGTCTAGTTACACTCTAATCACTTTCGACTATTAAAAAGGGCACTAGGTCTTTAATTTCCAATCGAATGAGCCTGTTTTGAAGTTTCTACGACAACGCCTTCTATAAAAACCTTATATGCCCCCAGGGCATAACTTAAAACCCTTGCCCTGAGGGTTGTGGGGGAGTATCCTCCTCAAAACAGTATTTTCTATCTGGAAATCAACTACGCTGAACAAAATGGCTATCTCAAAATTTTGATTGGATGTGTTTGGGGAAATGATGAGCGTGGGGGGGGGGGGGGGCTAGTTACACTCCAATCACTTTCGACTATTAAAAAGGGCACTAGCTCTTTAATTTCCATCGAATGAGCCTGTTTTGAAGTTTCTACGACAACGCCTTCTATAAAAAACCTTATATGCCCCCAGGGCATAACTTAAAACCCTTGCCCTGAGGGTTGTGGGGGAGTATCCTCCTCAAAAATATATTTTCTATCTGGAAATCAACTACGCTGAACAAAATGGCTATCTAAAAATTTTGATTGGATGTGTTTGGGGGAATGATGGGCGTGGAGGGGGGGGGGGCTAGTTGCCCTCCGAACATTTTCGACTATTAAAAAGGGCACTAGCCCTTTAATTTCCAATCGAATGAGCCTGTTTTGAAGTTTCTACGACAACGCCTTCTATAAAAACCTTATATGCCCCCAGGGCATAATTTAAAACCCTTGCCCTGATGGTTGTGGGGGAGTGTCCTCCCCAAAAATATATTTTCTACCTGGAAATCAACTACGCTGAACAAAATGGCTATCTGAAAATTTTGATTGGATGTGTTTGGGGAAATGATGGGCGTGGGGGGGGGGGGCTAGTTACACTCCAATCACTTTCGACTATTAAAAAGGGCACTAGCTCTTTAATTTCCAATCGAATGAGCCTGTTTTGAAGTTTCTACGACAACGCCTTCTATAAAAACCTTATATGCCCCCAGGGCATAACTTAAAACCCTTGCCCTGAGGGTTGTGGGGGAGTATCCTCCTCAAAAATATATTTTCTATCTGGAAATCAACTACGCTGAACAAAATGGCTATCTCAAAATTTTGATTGGATGTGTTTGGGGGAATGATGGGCACGGGGGGGGCTAGTTGCCCTCCAATCATTTTCGACTATTAAAAAGGGCACTAGAACTCTCGATTTCCAATCGAATGAGCCCTCTTTGAAGCTTCTACGACGACCCCTTCCATATGAAGTGCCTCTGGGAAAAAAAAAAAAAATAATAAAACACTGGAGCCGTATGGCCTTTACTATAGGCAACGCTACAGCTTTGCCTCTGATGATCATTCAATTTAGTCTCTGTTTGTTAGGATTCATCTGTACATGATGTGATTAGTCATTTTAATTTCCATTCGTTTTGTGGTTCATGTATTCACTCATGGTGATTTCTGGTTGTTCTAAGTTTGAAATATATCCTTGTTTCTAGCTGTTCAAAAAAAGAACAGTTAATTTCAGGCAAACCAATACGTTTTTCAAGTTTTTTTTTTTAATCGATGTCTCATTGATCCAAGATATTTCGGACGTATACTACTACTAACAACTCACCGCATCACCAAGCCGCCTGAGGCCAATACAGCTACGCACGCTCCTCCTCCATCCCAAACTATTTAAAGCCTCCCTTTTCACACCCTCAAACGAAGTTCCCACTTCCTTTTTTTTTTTTAATAAATTAAATCCCACCTCCTCTCCTCTCGGTGACATAATAATCTTTTTCACATAATTTCAAAACTTTAGTGTCACTTACACTAATTTAAAATCGACATTTATTTTTTAAAATTTTTATCCAAACAATATTGATAAAAACACACTCTGCTACTATACATAATTAACATGCTCAAAATTTACTATTAGCCTTCATTATCATTTTCTGTAATTTTATCCTATATTTTCATTTTTTCCCTTCCCTTTTTCCATTCTTTCCCTTTTACCCTTCATCTACATTTTTCTCCTATTAAAAAATTAAATCAACAAAATTACAAACTTCAACCAAACTACAACCACCAAAAAAACTTCTCTTCATCTATTTTCTCCTCCTTCATATCTCTGAAATTTAAAAAACTAAATTAATCCAATATAACATTTTCATCATCCTAACTATAGACTCTCTTTTCAAAACAGAAAAAAAAAATGTCCCTTTTATACCAACTAAAAATGAATTAAAAATGAAGTTCCAAACTAAAAATGAAGTTCCCACTTCCTTAAAATTTTTCTTTATGACGGTCTCCTACCCCAGATGAGGACGACCTGCTTTTCGTTTAGCCCTAGACGGTTGGCCGACAAGGACAATCTTCGGCAATATGTCATCTTTCATCCGCACAACATGCCCTAGCTAGCTCAACCTTTCTTTCATTATAGCCCTAGAAAGCGGGATTGAGCCGCATCTAAAGTACAGCCTACTGTTTGAAATACGGTCAGTCAGCCGGGTACCCAGAACAATCCGTAGGCAATTTCTCTGGAAAACATCTAGCAAATCTTCATCCACTTTCCGGAGCGCAGATGCTTCAGACCCATATTTGACCACTGGCATCACTGTAGCTTCTAATATTGTAATCTTGGTTTCAGAGTTATGAACTCGCTTCCGCTGTGTTAACATCTAATTGGTGTTTTCACTCTTGGTATTTGCCAGTCGAAATTCCCCGTGTGTAACTTGAACATTTACAGACCGTGAATGTCCCTGGACTTTCCTAAGTGATATTAGTGACCTTGGTTCTTGTTAATTGGATTATAGGATTTGTATTATAGTCCTGAACAGTGAAAGAAATAAGAGGTGAGATTTTTGATTCCAAATAGCTCATGTCTGACACAAAGGAACCTCCTGAAAAAGACATAGATGTCTCACCTTTCCTGCCCTAAAAAAAAAACCTAACTAGGACCCCCCCCCCAACTCTTATGTCTAAATCAACCACACATCCCAAGGGGATACAAGCCCTAAACATCCTTCAAGCTAAAAGTACCGGTGAAACCCCTGGCAAAAAAGAAAAAATTATGCAATTAGATCACCCCCTGAAGAACCACAACCCGAGATTATATCACTCCCTGATGATTCTCAACCAATTGAATCGCTACCTAGCTCTTTAGATCAGCCATACTATTACAAGGTGACCATCAAGAAAACCAAGGGTCAACCCTTTACTAGAGATCGGTTAATGGATATTAGAAAGCCTATATTTTTACTAGCTAACTCAACTTTTGAAGTAGTTTTCCTGAAAGACGGTCTGATAGATCTTTATTTTACTTCTCACAAGGCCGCGGATTCAGTCCTTTCAAAGTCTAAGGAATTAATCGTTGAGGGTTCCAAAATCTTTGCCACTTCAAAAGAAGTAGAAAAGTCGTATAAATACGTAGTTTATGGTGTTGACACCGGTATACCAATAGAGGAATTTATAGCTGAGCTAATTGATTCTTCGGGTCATCCCGTCCAACCAACAACAGCCACAAGACTCAGCTTGAAAAATAATGGTAATCTTATACCCAGTCGCTTAGTGCTCATTGTACGCAAAAACGAGTTGCAAAGAGAGGTTTTTTGTATGGTATGGTATAAACCAAAGCCCCTACAATGCACAATTTGCCTAGCTCATGGTCATAGCAAAAATAATTATAAACAGTCACTTCAATCATGTCGAAAATGTGGTAAACCTCGCCACTTTACAGAAAATCGCACCGAGAAAGACACCTACTGTAAAAACTGTAATAATAAGGGGCACACGGCACTTGAGAAGCAACTTTGTCCGGCCTATCACGATAGAGGCGAGATCCTCCGAACCTCTGTGAGATTGAACTTACCCTACTCCGTCGTAGCCGCTACAATCCCTAGACAACTAACTCCAAGTCGACCCTTAAATAGCCAAAGTGACGTTTCAAAGAACCAGAGGAAAAAGATCCCACCCCCAATAGATAAAGGCTTCTCATTTACCCAATGGTCCACTCAGTTTCCTCAACTTGAGGCCAAATCGCAGCCTTCCTCTTCCCAACTTCCAGTTTTATCACATCCACAAGTTATTCATCATTATAATCAAGAATGGCAAAGGTTAGCCACATACCTCGCAGTTTCCCATCTTATCGAGGTCGGCAGTGAACCAGTTGAACTGAAAAATATCCTTAAAAAAAAGGCCATTACTACGCTCCTAGGAGAGGAAATCTGGCAAAAAGCTACGGTCCAACTTTTATCCTTCAAAGAAGGCATGGAATGCCATTCTAACTCAACATTTCCTACGATCCCAACTGTTACCAAGTCCCCCAGAAATTTAAAAAGAATCACCAGCACCTGAAACGATGGTAGAAGCACCAAGCCATAGCAAAAAAAAAAAAACAAGAAAAAGCCGACCAAAACAATAACACAGAAATTGACGACCCCTCACGAAGTCTCTTCGGGCGAGGATGATATTGAAAGCAAAACCCAAGCGAGAAGATACCCAACAAGAATGCCTGACGACTAATTAATGTGTGACTTTTCGTTTTAACCAATTTATCCCTTTCTAATAACATTGCTTTTAATTATTCCGATATAGAAAGTAATCAGCATGCCAACCCTATAAGCAGCCCCGATGGTACCTTAACTCATGCTAGTTGTAAATACCTTGATATTCTCGATTTTGCTACTAATGTGAAGCCAAAACTAGTAAATAATATTTCCCTTAATGTTCTTTGTTTCAACATCAGAAGCATCCGGGATAAGTGGCTCAAGTTTAAAGATTTAATTTCATTCAATGGTGTCTGTCCTTTTGACGTAATGTGATTAACAGAGACATGGCTTTCCGATAATGATGACACTAGTGATTTTTTACTCCCTGGTCACAAAATAATCCATATGTCCAGGAGATTGACAAAGTGTTCTGGAGGTATCTCACTTTACATCCGTTCGAATGTAAATTTTACCAGGCTATCAGAGTGCGATTCTATTTTCTCTACACAAATAAATCTCAGATGTATTTATTCAATAATTGTTAACATAGTTATCGGCCAAAATTCCTATATACTCTCCTTATTTTATAAACCTCCTCCATTTCCGACCTCATGTTTTTGTAATCTGTTTGATGATTTCTCTAATTTTATTAATCTACCCCATAAAAGGCAATAGTTCTTGGGGACTTTAATTGTAACCTACTCAATGTTGGTAAAAATATTGAATCTGACACTTTTTTTTGAATTGGTAACCGCGACTGGTCTTCTACCCATAATTTTTTCCTCAGTAGAGTCGATCCTGTGAGATCAACTTCAACATTAATTGATAACATTTTTGTATCCACTTCCCTGGGAAATGACCTGTCCTCAAATATAATATTTTCGGATCTGTCAGACCATTTTCCTATTTACTTGTCACTACCTTCCCAACCACTACGTCTACGCTCTAGAATTAATATCCCAACATCTACTAGAAACTACAGCTCTGTAAATATAACCCATTTTATCGATTGCCTAAGAACCACTGACTGGTCCGATGTTGTCCAGAGGTAAATTCTGCCACAAATGGTTTTGCGCAAAGGCTAAGTGAGATTATCCATTCAACTTTTCCTATTCGTGAACCTAACCGAAAAACTATCCCTATATGCCCCTGGATGTCACACAGCCTCATTGTCTCCTCATATCGTAAAAACAAAGTATATAAGTTATCCTGTAAGACCAATAGTGATATTGACCTATCAAATTATAAAAATTATAAAAACTTATACACTAAACTCATCCGTGAAAAGCAGAAAAATCACTATTATAAACAAATTCTCAATTGCAAAGGAAACCTGAAAAAGATTTGGTCCACCATTAATGATATACTCTCAAAAAATAGAAAATCAAAGTCTATACCTATTCGCCTTAAAGACACAAATGGTAGATTAATTGACCCTTTAAATGCACCTGACGCATTTAATAATTATTTTTCTAATGTTCCTCATACTGACTCCCGCTCCTCCTTACAGGTTGTATTCCCTTGCTTTTTTTCTAGATCCATGTTTTTCAGCCCAACTGATAGCAATGAGGTACTTCAAATCATCGGTTCTCTCCCTATTAGTTTTACACCTGACTGTCTTGGATTACGTAATAAGCTACTGAAGACCATATCTCCTTTTGTTTACGAGCCCATCAAGCATATTGCCAACCTATCTTTAACCCACGGAGTTTTCCCTGATTTACTAAAGTCAGCCATTGTTATTCCAGTTCTTAAAAAGGGCGATCCAACTGAGATAGGTAATTATCGTCCAATCTCAATTCTTCCTGTTATATCCAAAGCGCTCCAGCGAATCATCTTCAGACGTCTGTCTCCCTTTTGTTTGACAGTCAACACTCCGTTTCCTTTATCTCTCCTCACCAATATGGCTTTAGGCCGAAATTATCAACTTCTCACGCTCTAATTGACGCCTCAAAGTTCATACGCTCACAACTCGACCTTAAAAACTGTATTAGGCTTGTTTTTTGATTTCTCTAAGGCCTTTGACACGGTCGATCATAGTATTTTAATAAGTAGATTAAATAGTTACGGTATTCGTGGTGTTCCCCTCTCTTGGTTTGATTCTTATCTATCTGGAAGGGTACAGAGTGTGAGCTTAGGTGGAGTATCCTCTCAGCCCTTACCTGTTCAGAGGGGTGTCCCGCAAGTCTCCGTTCTAGGCCCTATTTTATTTCTCCTATATATCAATGATCTTGTTATGGACCTGGGCCCTTCAGTGTATCCTGTACTATTTACTGATGACAGCAACTTTTTCATCACTGGCACAAATTTACCATCGGCAATAACCTCTGCTCAAGACCTTCTGAACAGAGTCCAGGCGTGGTGCCTTACGAACAGCATGACCATTAATAGCAAAAAAAAAGTCAAATAGTATTATTAAGAACCCCTTACAACAAAGACGTAATTCAACCTGCTCTTGGTCTCAAGTACTCCTCCGACATCCTCCCACAACTGAAGGTTGCCAAGTTTCTTGGTGTATTCATTGACTCATGCTTGTCATTCTCTAATCATATTTCTTACATCACAGCAATAATTTTGATACAAGTAGCTATGATTAACCGTGTGAGTTATTTTCTTCCTCCTAACATCCTAGTTACCCTCTATTATTCCTTACTTTTCTTATTGCGGATCAGTTTGGGGAAATATAAACCGGTCCTTCACTAAAAAACTCAAATTTGCCCCAAACCGTGCCATTAAAGCAGTTTTTCGGCTTCCTCGTCTATATCCAATCCGTGATTTGAACTCAGATTTTGGCATAGCTCCACTTGATCAAATCATACAAAACTAAACTTATCGCTTGCTTACTCTACTCTCCACAATTATCTTCCTCCTCAACTACTAACCTATTATAATATTAATAATTCGGAAGCCCACTGTCTCCGTTCATCCAATAGAGCCTTTATAATTCCTAAATGCGTTTCTAGTGCTGCCCAGCAATCTCCCATTTACAAATCTATTATTCAATGGAACAAAATACCCTCCAGTGTTGAACTAGCCAGAAGTTTCTGCAAGCTGCACAAAAATGTAACAAAACTTGATAATATAATTTAATCTTTCAATTTTTAACCAATTTGCTTTAATTACCTATGTTTTATTCTTCTATCTTTTTTTTTCAATGTTACTTTAATTTTTCTTTTTTTTTTGGTCCTTAACAAGTTCTCTTCTAGGATTTTTATTGTTATTGATGTTTGTGTTATGTTTTTATTCGAATAAATTGATTGATTGATTGATCAT
>CM051257.1:7212467-7214967 GCA_027921565.1 Artemia sinica | reverse complement strand
TCTACGCCTTCACCTCGTTTTGACTGGGAAGCAGCCAGTCATGAGTCATGGAAAAAATTTGAACAACATGTGCGGCTAATGTTCACAGGCCCTTTAAGTGGAAAAACTGAAAAGCAACAGTGTGCATATCTACTTCTGTGGCTTGGTGAAAAAGGTCGAGACGTATACAGTACTTGGACATTGCAGGCAGAAGAGACAGATAAAATTGCTTGCTACCTAGAAAAGTTCAAGGAACATATTTCACCATCTGTCAACCCAGTCTTTGCTCGGTACAAGTTTCACAAACGAGACCAAAGTGTGCATGAATCAGTGGAACAGTATATAACAGCCATACGCGTGTTGGTTAAGGACTGTGATTACCCAGTAACAACCATTAATGATATGGTGAGAGACAGAATTGTGTGTGGAATCTTATCACCAAAAATTCGGGAGAAACTTTTGTCAGAAGGTGGTACATTAGTACTTTCAAAAGCCATAGAAATTGCTAGAGCCCATGAGACAACCCAGGCACAGCTCTCAACAATGGCAGATGTTTCAAAAAATGTGAATATCAAACAGGAGATCGATAGTCTACATAAAAGGAAGCAACACCAGTCAGCATATGCTTCACAGCCTAAGCAGTGCTACTTCTGTGGAGGGCAATATGATCCAAATCACAGGTGCCCAGCAAAAGGAAAAATTTGTTCAAGTTGTGGACGCTCAAATCACTTTGCCAGAGTTTGCAGAAGCAAACCAGTGCATGCTGTTGAAAGTGGAAATGCATCTCAGATCGACCAAGTATTCATCAATACACTCTTTGTGGGATCCGTCGGAAATATAAAAGGAAGCCAACCGACTGCAGAAATCATCGTGAACAAACAGGAATCGAAGATTAAGTTCAAAATCGATACTGGAGCAGAAGCCAATGTCATTCCAGTTGATCTGTTTCAGAAAATTGTCCCTAGACCTGAATTGAAAGAGACCAAGCAGATTCTTGTTGCATACGGAGGTACGAGAATCCCAGTACTCGGGATATGTATGCTGTCATGCACATACAACAAGGCTACCACAGGTAGATATGAATTCTTTGTTGTAAAAACCAAAGCCATGCCAATACTTGGCTATGAAGCATGCGTCGACATGGGTCTTGTGAAAGTGGCAGGAACTGTTGAGCAAAATCAGGAAACGCTGTTCATCCAGAAGGTAAAAAAAGACTTTGCTGACGTCTTCACTGGCATAGGCGAACTGCAAGGTGAGTGCACCATACATCTGAAGCCAGATGCTGTGCCAACTGTACATCCAGTGAGACGTATACCATTTGCCCTTCATGACAAGCTAAAAAGCGAGTTAGAACAGCTGGAAAAACAGGGTATTATACAGAAAGTTACAACTCCTACTGAGTGGGTAAACTCAATTGTCACCGTTGAAAAACAAGATGGGTCTCTGCGTTTGTGTTTAGATCCAAGGGATCTAAATAATGCTATACAACGACCCTTTTACCCCATGCCAACTTTTGAAGACATAGCTGCACGGCTTCATGGTCACAACAGGTTTACTAAGCTAGATGCCAAGTCTGGGTATTGGATGCTCAAACTGTCAGAACCATCGTCATTGATGACAACTTTCAATACACCGTTTGGAAGATATCGATACATGAGAATGCCTTTTGGGATTGTGTGTGCTCAGGACATATTCCAACAGAAAATGGAGGAAACGTTCAACAATCTAGAAGGTCTAGGTGTGATTGTGGATGACATAATAGTATCTGGTAAAGATGACGAGCATGATAGAAACCTTTTATGCGTGCTAGAGAGGGCCAGAAAGGAAGGAGTGAAATTCAACCCGGAGAAATGTATATTTGATGCTCACAGTATCCCTTATTTTGGCCATGTCATCACAGCTGAAGGCATAAAGCCGGATCCAAGGAAGGTTCAGGCTATAAAGGAAATGCCATGTCCTACAAGCAAGGAGGAGCTCATGACGTTTTTAGGAATGGTCAATTTCCTATCTCGTTACATTCCAAATCTTTCGACTTTGAACCACTCATTAAGAGAGTTAGGAAAGCAGGATACATTCCAGTGGACAGATGCTCACAAATCAGAGATGGAGAAGATCAAGGTTTCTATTTGTCAGAACCTAGCTGCATTCGATGCTCAAAGTAAGGAAGTAGAGTTGAAAACAGATGCGTCAAAACATGGCCTCGGGGCAGAGCTTTTAACTCACGGACAGATTGTAGCATTTGCCTCAAAAGCATTGAATGAGACAGAACAGCGCTACTCACAGATCGAGAAGGAGCTGTATGCAATCATGTTTGGCTGTCGGAAATTTCACCAATACATTTATGGCCGAAAAGTCAAGCTGTACACAGATCACAAGCCTTTGGAAACCATTCTGTCAAAGCCTTTGTCTCAGGCACCACCAAGGCTGCAAAGGATGATGCTTCAGATACAGCCGTACGATTTGGAGGTTCACTACATTAGAGGCAAAGATATCCCAGTAGCTGATGCCCTGTCAAGACTGC
>CM051257.1:7099967-7207467 GCA_027921565.1 Artemia sinica | reverse complement strand
ACCAATTGCAATGTTCTACTGTAGAATTCACTCAGCACATATACCATGTTGGCCAGGACAACTTCAAGATTGGTGTTGACTGTGATTGGAGCAGCAAGTCATTGAAGACACAGTGGGACAAACCAATATCATCCATAATAAGCTTTCTGAACTCTCTTTTTGTGTGAAATCTGAAGGAGTGGGTGTTACTGCAATTACAGAAGTTTCACCAAAATATACCTTGTCAGTTTTAACTCCAGATGAAATCAAAATTGATGATTACCAACTATTTTCTAATCTGAATTCCCCACTCTGCCACCGAGGAGTGTGCCTTTATATAAGAGATGGACTAAATTTTAGTCTCATTCAATTCAATTCTCTGATATGACTAAATTTTAGTCTCATTCAATTCAATTCTCTGAATACTGATGAAATTGAGTCTGTGTGGATTAAATTACACAACCAAAGAACTTCAATTTTAGTGGGTGTTGTTTATAGAAGCCCTAGTGCTCCATGTGTTATGGACTTGGAATCGAATTTGGCTGCCATGTTGTCTCATATGATGACCAATTTTGCCAGCTATGGTCTTGTCCTTATGGGGGACTTTAATAATCCTGAAATCCAATGGATTGATGGATCTGGTTTTTGTAATAGAGATTCTCCTTTTTTGTCTGCCCTCTCTGATAATTCCCTCTATCAAACAATTTCACAACCAACTTGTTTCAGGGAAAGTCAAGTCTCCAACATTCTTGATCTGGTTATACTCAGTAACCCTGACCTTCTTATTAAGAACGTTATAACCACACCTGCTGGTAACAGTGACCATGTTGTAATTATTTCAGAGTTATGTCTACCTCCATACAGCCTTCCTCTAAGCAACAAAAGTATGTTAACTACAAAATAGTCTATGAAAAACTTGCCAAAGTCAACTGGAAAAAGCTCATTACTGATGATATTGAGCAGAGTTGGTCAAATGTAAAAACAGAAATTCTAAATGTTGAAAAGTCATGCACCAGAATTTTTCAGGTAAAACAGGCAAAGAGTTTACCTTTTTTGACTACTAAAATTAGTAAGCTAATCAACAGAAAACACAGAGCATGGAACCATTATAGAAAAAATAAGACCACAGAAAATTATCTAGTCTTCAAATCCTTTTGTAATCAAACAACAAACCAAATAAAGGTGTTGAAGAGAAGGTTTGAGGAAAAACTGGGCAGAGGCAGTTAAGGTTAACCCTAAATCTTTCTGGTGTTATGCCACTCAGAAATGTAGCAGCAGACACACAATCCCAGATATCCTGCATGATAGTAAATCAGTTGCTGATCCTGAACTGAAAGTTGAAATTTTCAATTAATATTTCTCTTCTGTTTTTTGTCCAACCCCAGTATTGTATATCCTACACCTCCCTTATATGATGTATCACATAATATGGAACCAATTCTGATTACAGATACTTTGGTTCTAAATGACATCCTTCAAACTGAATAAATCTGCTGGCCCAGATGGCATTAACCCATGTATCTTACATGAATGTCATACAGTCTTGTCTCAACCTCTTTCCCTGCTGTTCAAATTATCGTTAAATCTTTATAGACTACCTCAAGATTGGAAAACTGCACATATTATTCCTATTTTTAAAAAAGGTAGAAAGGACCTTGCTGAAAATTATCAACCCATCAGCATGACATCAGCAGTTGTTAAGGTTCTTGAAAGAATAATTAATTCTGCAGCTGTTAAACACCATGAAGCAAATAATGTTTTACACAGTTCACAACATGGCTTTCATTCTGGAAGATCTGTTGACACCAATCTCCTTGAATCATATGATCACATCACCAAGTTGCTTGATATTGGGATTCCTGCTGAAATGATTCTGCTTGACTTTTCAAAAGCTTTTGACAAAGTGTGTCACAATCAACTTGCAATTAAATTGTGTACAGTTAAGCTTGAAGAGAAATCCCTGCTTTGGATCCTTGATTATCCTTACTCACAAAACCAATGTGTTCCATTGTTTGATGACTCTGGAGATCATATTCTTTCTTCCTCAACGTGTGTTCTGAGTGGAATTCCTCAGGGAAGTGTCTTGGGTCCTACATTATTTAATATTTTCATCAATGATGCTCCTTCCATTATCAGTAGTAATTCAACTCTTTATGCAGATGACCTGAAGCTTCTTGGACCAGCTTTGTCCTGTGAAGATCATGCCCTGCTACAAAATAATCTTCATCTGCTGGGTCACTGGGCTGAGGCCTGGCTTCTTGAATTCAATGTTGCCAAGTGCCATATCATTCACTTTGGCAAACAGAATCCATACATGCTCTTATTTTTTCTTAAGCCACCTACTCTCCTCTGTTAATAATGAGGGAGATCTTGGTGTCACTATTGACAACAAATTAAAATTCAGCACACATGCTAAGAGATCTGCTGCTGGGGCTAGTTCAACCTTGGGTTTGATTAAGCATACCATCTCCACTTGCTCTTCTAAAGTCATTGGTCTTCTTTATAAGGGACTTGTGCATCCTAAGCTTGAAGTTGGAATGTCACTTGCCTCTCCATATTTTAAAAAAGATATAAAAGTTCTTGAAGATGTCCAGAGACATGCCACTAAAGTGATATCTGGCATGCAAGAGCTTTTGTATCCTGTAAGACTATCAAAGTTGAATCTCCTTACACTTGTATGCAGGAGAAATAGAGGGGATGCCATTTTAGCCTTTAAGTTATTGAGGGCTAATATTCTCCCAGCATTATTCCCTGCTGTTAGCACCAATTCAAGAACTAGAGGTCATCAACTGAAACTTGTCAAGCAGTCTACAACATCTAGAGTCCATACTCAATTCTTCTCAACACGTATTGTCAACAATTGGAACAAATTATCTAATGAAACCATTACTGCTGAATCCATCGATTTTTTTAAACAAAGGCTAGATGCTGAGTGGTCCTCCAAAGAGTGTAAATTCAATTGGGATGCTATTGAAGATGCAGCAGCACCTGGTCACCAGTGATTCTTGCATACAATTAATCATCATTCCAGAGCTCTACAAGGAGAAATCCTTAGATCGCTCCTAGCTGCAATTTAAGGTTATTTAAGGTATATCATCCAGCAGGGTATATTAGGTGTCACCTGCCCCTTTTAGCCCCCAAACACACCAGCCAGCAATACATCTAGTGACACCCAAAAAGGAGACCAAAATGTCCTGTATATATGCAAATAGTGATGATCTACTCATGAACTCTGACATTAAAATAAAAGTACAAAATGAGGATAAAATCCTTTTTAATAGACAGTGTATAATAATATTTCACAAAAAATACCAGATATTTCGGTCACATATGCAGTGACCATCATCAGTAGTACTAAAACTAAATTAAAACAATTTAAAACCAAAGTTTATATACTAAATCAAATAAAACTACATATTGTTTAAATCTCTAATTCTTTTCAAAGCAAAGGTGGAAGCTAGCCTCTTTGACCTTCTTGGATTCGGTTCATTAGCATTCAATGATATAACATTTGGACAAAGGTCAACTACATTGGGTGAATTGAACTTTCTTCTGTCAGATTTTAATAAATTATCATAGACAGAGTTCAGCCCATATTCACCTGTATCCTGATTCAAAGCAATATTCTTGATTAAGATTTTCTTTATTTCAAGAGTTTCACGAAAATTTTGCTTTAACCCCGATGCCTAGAAATCAAAGAGACATTCTCAAACAGAATAAAATGGTCTGGAAAATTAAAAATATATTCTGAAAGGGCTGATGTAAAATCTTCAGACTTAGAATATTGCTTTAAAGCCGAAGAAATAGAATCATTATGTTCTAATAATCTCATTTCCAAACTCTGGTTAGTAACGTCCCACATATGAGCTTCTTCAAGTACATGGGATCTGATAAACCCCACTTTGTTACCCCAATGAAGTTAGATCCTTCCCAGAATTTAGAAAACTACCCAAAGTATTACTACTCTTTAAAGCTACCCTTAGACCATTGCTTTGTAAAATTCTTTTAAGTTTTTCACTTAGCCCAGGTACATATGGTAAGGAACAAAAAACATCCTTCTCCCGAGTTGTCTCCAAGACTTCCTTAGAAATCTCTAAAAACCTTTTTCTTCTTTTTGAAAAAAGTCTGGTTAATTAACCATTCTGGATACATGTTGCTTATTAGTATTTTCCTTAGAAAAGACAGCTCCTCCTCAACAAATTTTGGAGAGCAAATACCAAAGATCTGATCAGTTAAAGAAATGATCAAACCAATTTTTACTTGGCAAGCATGACCGGAACTATAAGACAAAAATCTATTGTTATTTGTCAGTTTTCTGTAAATTTTAAAATCCAGACTATTTTGATTTTTCAAAAGAAGAGCATCAAGAAAAGGAAGTTTCCCGTTCTCTTCCAATTCAACAGTAAACTTTAAATCCCCCCAAACAATTAAGATTTTCCAAAAACCCTTTCAATTCCTCCTCCCCATAATCCCATACTGAAATAATGTCATCCATATACCAGCCCCAGAAAATATGTTTTAAAAAATATGAACCTAATGCAATTGTTTCAATATTCTCCACAAAAATATTAGCTAATAAAGGGGATAAAGGGGCCCCCATAGGTAAACCATTTATTTGTTCAAAATACTCCCCTCTAAATTGAAAAAAATAAGAGAACTTATTGCACAAACTTACTAAATACATAATTACAGAAACTTCCAAATCTGTTTTGCCACTAATCAAATCCAAATTTCTTAACAGCTTTCCTTCTAGATGAGTTTCGGCTGCTTCTACATCAATATTTGTGTACATTAGGAACTGCATGGCAGGCATGCAGTTCCTTGTGCCCTGAATTATATGGACTTCCCAAAATTCATAAGCCTAACCTACCATTACGACCAATTGTGTCAAGTACAAGGTCATCAACAAGTGTTTTGAGCAAATGGTTAGTGCCAATCTGTAAACCACTTTTGTCTACACAAATTTTGTATATTAAGAATTCTTCAAATATGGTTAAAAACTGAAAAAAGTAGAAATTTCTTAAAATTCTTTGCTTTCAAGCTTCAACATTGTATCAATGTACATAAATATTGATGTAGAAGCAGCCGAAACTCATCTAGAACGAAAGCTGTTAAGAAATTTGGATTTGATTAGTGGCAAAACAGATTTGGAAGTTTCTGTAATTATGTATTTAGTAAGGTTGTGCAATAAGTTCTCTTATTTTTTTTCAATTTAGAGGGGAGTATTTTGAACAAATAAATGGTTTACCTATGGGGGCCCCTTTATCCCCTTTATTAGCTAATATTTTTGTGGAGAATATTGAAACAATTGCATTAGATTCATATTTTTTAAAACACATTTTCTGGGGCTGGTATATGGATGACATTATTTCAGTATGGGATTATGGGGAGGAGGAATTAAAAGGAGTTTTTGGAACATCTTAATTGTTTGGGGGGGGGGGGATTTAAAGTTTACTGTTGAATTGGAAGAGAATGGGAAACTTCCTTTTCTTGATGTTCTTCTTTTGAAAAAATCAAAATAGGCTGGATTTTAAAATTTACAGAAAACCAACAAATAACAATAGATGTTTGTCTTATAGTTCTGGTCATGCTTGCCAAGTAAAAATTGGTTTGATCATTTCTTTAACTGATTGGATCTTTAGTATTTGCTCTCCAAAATTTGTTGAGGAGGAGTTGTCTTTTCTAAGGAAAATACTAATAAGCAACATGTATCCAGAATGGTTAATTAACCAGACTTTTTCAAAAAGAAGAAAAATGTTTCTAGAGATTTCTAAGGAAGTCTTGGAGACAACTCGGGAGAAGGATGTTTTTTGTTCCTTACCATATGTACCTGGGCTAAGTGAAAAACTTAAAAGAATTTTACAAAGCAAAGGTCTAAGGGTAGCTTTAAAGAGTAATAATACTTTGGGTAGTTTTCTAAATTCTGGGAAGGACCAAACTTCATTGGGGCAACAAAGTGGGGTTTATCAGATCCCATGTACTTGTAGAAGCTCATATGTGGGATGTACTAACCAGAGTTTGGAAATGAGATTATTACAACATAAAGATTCTATTTCTTCAGCTTTAAAGCAAGATTCTAAGTCTGAAGATTTTACTTCAGCCCTTTCAGAACATATTTTTGATTTTCCAGACCATTTTATTTTATTCAAGAATGTCTCTTTGATTTCTAGGGATTGGGGTTTAAAGCAAAATGTTTGTGAAATGCTTGAAATAAAGAAAATCTTATTCAAGAATATTGCTTTGAATTGGATACAGGTGAATATGGGCTGAACTCTATCTATGATAATTTATTAAAATCTGACAGAGTAAAGTTCAATTCACCCAATGTAGTTGACCTTTGTCCAAATGTTATATCATTGAATGCTAATGAACCAAATCCAAGAAGGTCAAAGAGGCTAGCTTCTGCCTTTGCTTTGAAAAGAATTAGAGATTTAAACAATATTTAGTTTTATTTGATTTAGTATATAAACTTTTGTTTTAAATTGCTTTAGTTTAGTTTTACTACTGATGACAGTCACTGTATATATGACCAAATATCTGGTATTTTTTGTGAAATTTATTATGCACTGTCTATTAAAAAGGAATTTATCCCTATTTTGGACTTTTATTTTATTGTCATGGAAAGGCAGTGTGGTCTCAGAACTCTGACATGAAACTGTGTTAACAGTCCTGTTGTTATGAATTGTGTTAACTGTCCTGTAAATAGTGATGTGTTAACTGTCCACTATTTATAGTGATTATAGTGATGTGTTAACTGTCCTGTAATTAGTGATGTGTTAATTGTGTTAACTGTCCTGTAATATGGAAATAGTGATGATTCACTCATGAACTGTGACATGAAGATTGTCAAGTCAACATTACCTGCCAAATTTCCACAGGTTCTTCAACCTTAGCTGCTAAAAGATGCAATTTAAGGTACTAACATAAAAGCTATGGAGTTATTAGGCTACTACTTTATTATATGCCAACTTATTTTTATTAATCAGATTAGGCTATCACGTTTCCTTCCATTTTTGTTAATATTTAATAATTCACACAAATGAACTACAAATGAAGTGAACATAAGCTATGACTCAATGCATTTTTTATGCTCTTTCTGAATAGACTATAATAATTGTTTTTGGCATAAAATAGAGTTATTCTACAAGAGTAATTTTGGCATTAACAAGAGTTATTCTAATAAAGGCATATAAGTTATACCCAAAACAAGAGAAAAAGATCTTTGTGGGTCTGTAAAGGGCTTAAAATTTAATTTAGACCAAAAAAAAAATATTATATTCAGAAAGAGCATAAAAAAGGCATTGACTGGAATGTTTTATTCATTGGTCATTATGTGAATTGTTCAATACTTACCCTGTTTTAAATAATTTAAAACAATAGGCCTATCTTAGGCCTAGCCTATTCATAATTCTATTTAATCACTCAGGCAAAACTGGATTTTATCAAGTCAAAAATGAAGCTAGGGAGAGCGTCATAATATTCCAACAGATGTAGGCCTAGAATAGTAATCCTTTATAGGCTTTTATTTTTCACAAATACTTATTAACCCCTTCACAAAAACTAAGCCAAGATCTAGGGTATATTAGACAGTTTAGCTTGATTAATCTTCAAAGCATTGTTTCCGTTCTTCAATAACTATATTCCTGGCTGATTGATGAGGACAACTTACTTTCTGGGTCCATTTCATAAAAAAAAACTTATATTCTCCAAAATCCAGACCTGTTCAATTTCGAATTTCTCGCTTTTTGCGTGAGCATCGGCCAGGACAGCCAGTTGAGGAGAATAAATGGTGCTAATCAGAACCCCCCAAAAATACTACTTTTAGAAAGAAAGTACTATGTTCCAAAAAAATGTTCCGTGTTGCGTAGGGTTGCCGCCGCCATGGATTTATCAATGTTTTCATGAAATTTTAGACCCCTGTCATTGACATTGGAAATGCCATAGATTGCTATGGATTTACTTTTTAAAAAAATAGATTTCTGGTGAAGTCATGGATTTTACTTAGGAATCATGAATTTTAAATTTTCTTTATACGAATAAAATTGCTGTGACTCTCAAAAAGCAAAAACTACTCTTATGCGGTCTAAAATGAGTTCACATGGCTCAAAGAAGGCTTCGGCAGCGCACTGAAGAAGCATGGAGAACTTAAAAATTTCAGCATGTCATTTTTTTTCTATTATACTTAAGAACAGTAAGAATTCCATAATCTTTTGGTTAGTTTTTTGTATAGCCTAGGGCTATATGAAACTATTAACCATTCATTCGTTCTGTGTTTGACCACAGCATGCAATATCCTGGATCCCAAAATCGTTCAGTTTGCCTGTGACGTTTATAATTTTATTGCATACAACCCTAAAAGAAGAAAGAAATTTGGCTGAGTGTCATAAATTAGATGAAGTTATCAGAAACGCTATTCTCTATTCAAAAACCACACGCTACTTGACAATCGAGTAAGTAACCAAGAGTTTGGTGGAACATTGGGATGCTCCAAAAATTTATTTCCAGAGCACACTCACTTACAATATTTTCACTGCAACGAGTATCCACAAGAGACTTGGAATTTTAAAACTTGGCCTGCATTACCTCTTTTTAGGGTATATATTACCGGTAGCGAACGAGCTAAACCTAGAATTCCACGACAAAACCATTAGAGTTCACTTGATTCTTAAGTAAGTGGTTGAAACTCTATAAGAAATGATTTGGTTATTAAGTTGGCACGTTCATAGAATGCTTAAAATCCTTAATTACTGCTACGTTTATTACTACTGCTACTTCTATTGCAACTACTTGTGAGGCTAACAGCATTAACATTAATATTTCAAGAAATATATGAACATACAGTTTATCAAAGGACATATCAGCAATGTCATAGCAATGGCTAATTGTATTAATGTGAAAGTTACAGGACTTGATGAGAAGGATGTCCAACTGACCAAAAGGCGATACGTTACTACTACTGCTGTTACTATTAATAGTCCTGCCACCACTAGTAATATCAATACAACTACTGTGACTACTATTATAGCTACATCCAATGGTATGAAGGTGAAATTTTTATGGAATATTGAGAGAGGAAGGTAAACTGAATCACAACACGCGATCTGTGTGCAAGCTGTCAAAAGGGCGTAAAAGCTAAATCTTAGGAAGAGTTTGGTGTGTGAAGTTTAAATTAATAGGGCTTGTTGCTTGGGATGATGTACTAACTAAATGGAAATATTTGCATCCTAATGCTACTGCTTCTACTCATGTTACTACTACTGCTACTATCATTACTACTTTTACTACGACTACTGCCACAAAAGCTAAGGCTACTACTAATAATTATACTGCTCCTACTACTAATGCTTTTATGAAAACTTAGGGTATTAAGGCGAAAATTTTGGAATGTATTTAAACTGCATGAACTATATCGAAATACACTATGCCCATACAGTTTGTCAAGTGGAAGTATCAGAAAATCTTCAGGAACGGTTGATGGTATTTAGTTGAAACTTTCAGCGGGTTTTGAAGGGGATGTTGAAGAAACCAAAGGTGTGATTCGCATACTGCTACTATTCCTACTACAGATATTTCTACTGCAAAAGCTGAGAGTATTGAGGCGAAGCTTCAACCACTCAGAAAAAAAATAAACAAATAAGTAATACATTGTGCCCACATCGCTCTTAACTTAGGCAGCGCTATTGTGCTGCTTTTGACAGTGACTGCTACTATTTGTGACTGTGACTGCTTTCGACTGCAACTAATTATGATCTTAATGAGAGCTACTTGCAACTGTGATTGCCAACTCTTATGACTGTGACTACTTGTGATTGTTTCTACGACTACTTGCGTCTGCGATTGCGGGTGTGACTGCAGGAGTGAATACTTGCGGCGGCAACCACTTCTAATCTGACTGTGAATGTGATCATGACGGCTACTGCTACTAGCACCACCATCGAACAAAAGAATTTAAGTGGATCCAGCTTGCCAAAAAAAGTTGTCCAATATGTAACATTTCAGTAGCTGATAAGGTGAACTAAGTTTAAACTACCAGAGAATGATAAGATAAATGTATTTTAAAGCAAAAAATACGGCCATGAACGCAAAAAAAGGCACAAATATCATAAACTTACATCAGCTATCATCGTAAAAACGCCTAAATGAAACACTACGTTTACTTGATACCAGTACTTAATACATAATATAGGAAATACGGTCATGTTTACCAGAAAAAAGCACAAATATAATAAACTTACATCATCCATCATCAAACAACCTTTAAATGAAACACTATATTTACTTAATACTAGGATCTTTTTTTGGCCAACATTATCTCAAGATACCTCGCTATTCTGCAAATGAACAGAGGCGACGTATTATTTAAGACACCTTAAGTATCAACTCATTTTTCCCAAATATCCTATCCCTTATCGTAAAGAGCCCCTGGCACCAGCTCAAGCAATGCACCAAATCATCCTCATTAATTTTGCAAAGTGAACAATCATACCTGTCTTCAATCATACCTCTCGCAACATGTCTCTGTTGAGAATATTTTCAATCTACGCTAATTGGATGGCAATTAGCCTTGAGCTGCATCCACCAAGTCAAATATCTAACTGGTAAATTCAGCTTAAGGTAGAGCTCCTGCCAATAAACTATTTTTGGATCACACACCATTTTTGGATCATTGATTTTGTAGTACCATCTTAATCACATTCTCCCAATTTCCCTTTATTAGAGGAACAATTCAGGTAGAGGAACAAATTCCATTGGTCCTTTACCTGAATTCCAGACAAAAGAAAACCCTGTTTTCTCTAAAATGTCTTTAATTTTAGCGGTCATGATTTTTCGTCCCCTTGCGTGAGTAAATCTTTATAAGCAGCCTTATAAAACCTGCCACTTGGTAAATGAACGACCCTAGACAAAAATCTAATCATTAAGAATGGTCTGTAATTATTAGTAGAAAAGTAGATCACCAATTAAAAACCGGGAATGAGTCGTTCTATGCAGCCCATACAGTCTCTTAAAGTACCCTAATTGAACACACTCTACCTGTGCCGGTTTCTCATGCCCCCAAATCTCTGCACCGTAATGTAGAACGGGCATTATTATTGATATAAATACCCTTTCATAGACTTTGTTCAATTAATGTTGCTGCAACTACTGTCCTTCTCTCTAAAAGTACAATCTCTTAATGTACCCTAATTCAAAACACTCTACATGTGCCACTTTCTTATGTCCCCAAATCTCAGTGTCGTTATGCAGAATGGGCATTATTATCGATATAAATACCCTTTCATAGAATGTATTCAATTAATTCTGCTGCAGCTACTGATACTACTACTATTAATACAACACTATTAATAATACTACTGTTCTTATTACTACCACTACATGATACTAGTACTATTAAGGATATGCGTATTAAAGTGAAAATTTGACATAATTAGACAGAAAACAACACACTAGGTGCATGCAGATTGTCAAAAGAACGTATCTCAAACAGGGATCCCGGTATTGAGTTGGAGCTTTCAGAAAACGCTTAAAAAGGAGGATCAATTTAAATAAAAGGTAATATGTTCATACTACTACTAACACTACTACCACTGCTACTTTTACTGCTACTACTACTACTGCTGCTAAAATACCCCAACTACATTTTCAATTGCATCTATTTGTAAGGCTAAGAGCATTAAGATGAAGAGGGTGTCAAAAAAGAGTCCAAAGGGCACATCAAATATATTTTTGAAACGGCTTACCGAATCAAGGCGAAACTTCCTGGGTATCATGATGGGGATGTTCAACTGATCAAAAGGCTTCATTTACATGCTACCAAAGTTATTGATACTGGTACTACTGCTGTTAATACTACTACTAAAACAAAACTACTCCTGCTACTATCTCTCCTACTTCCACCGCTAATAATTTGATACTAGTATTATTAAGGCTGACCCTATGAAAATGGAAATTTGAGAGAATATTGAAGGGAAACTTGGAGTAAGTCCAAAGATACAGTTTCAATATTTCCGAAAATTTTTCCCTTAGTGCCCTTATTTTTAGTAGTAGTAGTAGTAGTAGTAGTAGCAGTAGAATTCATAGTAGTAGCCTTAGCCTTAGTGACAACAGTAGTAGTGGAAGTAGTAATAAAAGAAGCTGTAGTAGTAGCATGAGTAGAAGCAGTAGCAATACGATGCAAATATTTTCATTTGGTTAGTTCAACATCCCCCACAAAAAGCCTTGTTAATCTTAACCTCACATACCAAACGGCTCTTACATACTAAAACATCCTTTTTTACAACATACCTAAAGAAGGCATGTTGTGATGAAGCTCAAATTCCCCACCCCAAAAAAACCTTAAAAGTTTCACCTTCATACCTTTAGGCATACTTGTAATTGTAGTCATTGTAGTAGTATTTGTATCACTAGTTGTAGTATTATTAGTTATAGCGGTAGTAATAGTAGCAGTAGCAGTAGTAACGTATTTCCTTTACAAGGAGTTGCAGTAGAAGTAGTAGTTGAAGTAGTACCAGTAGTAATAACTGTAGCAGGGATAGAAAATTTAGTAGTACCGTGCACATATTGCCTTTTGGTTAGATAATTATCCCCTTTTAGAATTTTCTGAAAGCTCCAATTTAATACCCAAAACAGTTCTTGAGATACACTCTTTTGACAATGTTCACGTACAGAGCGTCCCTTGATTTAGTTCAAATTTGTCCTCAACAGTATAAATTGAGCAGTGTGGTAGCAACAGTAGTAGTGGGAGTTGTAGTAGTAGTAGTAGCATGCAAATATTCTCTTTTTGGGAATTAATTAAAAAAACTTTTTCCACAAAATAAGTTTTTCAAAGAAAAATAAATAAAGAATTCCGTTAAACAAAAAATGAGCAAAAATAAAATCAAATAATCTACCAAATGTGAAACTACCAGAAATCAGCATCGATAAATAAATGAGACCCAAAAAGAACAGAAATTACTATAAATAACCAAGTCAAACTCAAAACGAGCAGAAATTAACATAAGTTGGGCGCAAAACCCCTATGCCTTCCCAATGCCAGATGAAAATTTGCACTTTACTGAAAAAATATAAATGTTTTTACTTCTATAACTTCAATAAATCAAATACCAGTATATGTATATTAAACTGACAATGCACATTCATTTGTTCATTTCAGTAAACCCTTACCCTAAGGTCTGTTAGGGTGCTTGTCATCATCTAAGACCGAATTTCCAGGACTTTCAACTACGTTAAACAAAATGGCTATCTCAAAATTTTGATTGGATGTGTTTGGGGAAATGGTGGGCGTGAGAGGGGCGATAGTCGCTCTCAAATCAATTTCAGCTATTAAAAATGGCCCTAGCCCTTTCAATTTCCAATCAAATGAGCCTTTTTTAAGTTTCTACGACAAAACTTTCAATAAAAATCATATATGCCCCCAGGGCATAGCTTACAACCCTTGCCCTGAGTGCTGGGGGGTGTCATTCTCAAAGACCTAATTTTCAGAACTTTCTACTACGTTGAACAAAATGGCTATCTGAAAATATTGATTGGATGTGTTTGGAGGAAATGGTGGGCGTGAGAGGGGGGTTAGTTACCCTCCAATAGCTTTCGACTATTACAAAGGGCACTAGCCCTCTCAATTTTCAATTGAACGAGCCCCTTTTGAAGTTTTACGACAACTCAATCTATAAAAACCTTATATGCTCCCAGGGCAGAACTTACAACCTTTGCCCTTGGGGCTCTGGGGGGTTTGTCATCCTTAAATAAATAATTTTCAGAACTTTCAACTACGTTGAACAATTTGGCTATCTCTAAAGTTTGATTGAATGTTTTTGGGGAAATAGGCGTAAGAGGGGGGTTAATTACTCTCCACTCACTTTCGACTATTAAAAAGGGCAATTTCAATTTCCAATCAAATGAGCCCTTTTTGAAATTTCAGTAACGACTTTCTATATAAACTTTATATGCCCTCTAACTTAAAACCCTTGCACTGAGGGCTCTGAGGGGGTTATCATCCTAAAAGCCTTAATTTCATGAACTTTCAACTACGTTGAACAAAATGGATATCTAAAAATTTTGATTGGATGTGTCTGGGAAAATGGTTGGCATAAGAGGGGCGTTAGTAGCTCTCCAATCCCTTTCAACTATTAATAAAGGCACTAGCCTTTTCAATTTCCAATTGAATGAGCCCTTTTGAAGTTTCTACACTTTCAATAAAAACCTTACATGCCCCCAGGGCATAACTTACAACCCTTGCCCTGAGGGCTTGGAGGGGGGGTTGTTATCCTTAAAGACCTAATTTCTAAAACTTTCAACTACTCTGAATAAAATGGCTATCTAAAATATTGATTGGATGTGTTTTGGAAAAAGATGGGCGTGAGAGGGGGGTTAGATGCACTCAAATCACTTCGACCATTAAAAAGGGCACTAGCCCTTTGAATTTCCATTCAAATGAACCCTTTTTTGAGTTTCTACGAGAAAGATTTCAATAAAACCTTATATGCCCCCAGGGCATAACTTATAACCCTTGTCCTGAAGACTGTTGGGGGAGTGTCATGCTCAAATGTATAATTTCCTGAAGTTTGAACTGCGTGGAACAAAATGGCTATCTCAAAATCTTTATTGGTTGTGTTTGGGGAAATGGTTGGCGTGGAAGGGGTGTTAGCTGCTTTCCAATCACTTTCGACTATTAAAAAGGGCACTAGCTATTTCAATTTCCAATCGAAAGAGCCCTTTTTGAAGTTTCTACGACAATGCGTTATATAAGAACCTTATATGCCCCCTGGGCATAATTTACAACCCTTGCCCTGAAGGCTGTGGGGGGGGGGGGGGGTGGTAGTCATCCTCAAAGACCAAGTTTACAGAACTTAAAACTACGTTGAATAAAATGGATATCTCAAAGTTTTGATTAGATGTGTTTGGGGAAAAGGTGGACGTGAGAGGCGGGTTAGTTGCCCTCTAATCACTGTCAACTATTAAAAAGGGCACTAGCACTTTGAATTTCTTATCGACTGAGCCTTTTTTGAAGTTTCTACGACAACGGCTTTTATAAAAAACGTTATAAGCCCCCAGGGCATAACTTACAACCCTTGCCCTAAGGGCTGTGGGGGACTGTCCTACTCAAAAACATAATTTCTATCTAGAAATCAACTACGCTGAACGAAATGGCTATCTCAAAATTTTGATTGGATGTGTTTCGGGAACTGTTGGGCGTGGAAGAGGTGTTAGTCGCCTTCCAATCACTTTCGACGATTAAAAAGGGCACAAGCCACTCCAATTTCCAATTGAATGAGCCCTTTCTACGACAACTTCTTCGATACGAATTGCCCTGCTATAAAGGAAAAAACTAATAAATAATACATTGTGCCAACATTGTTCTTATATGCCCCCAGGGCATAAATTAAAACTCTTGCCCTGAGGGCTGTGAGCCATTACCCTCCTCTTTACTTGGTCCCTGTTTCTTGTCTCGTTCTCGAGTGTCCTCGTTCTTTACTTAGGCAGCGCGATCGCGCTGCCTATGATTTATACAACAACTTTCTATATAAACTTTATATGCCCCCAGGGCATAACTTACAAACCTTGCACTGAGGGCTCTGAGGAGGTTATCATCCTAAAAGACCTAATTTCCAGAACGTTCAACTACGTTGAACAAAATGGATATCTCAAAATTTTGATTGGATGTGTTTTGGAAAATGGTGGGCGTGAGAGGGGCGTTAGTCGCTATCCAATCATTTTCATCTAGTAAAAAAGGCACTAGCCCTTCCAATTTCCAATTGAATGAGCCCTTTTGAAGTTTCTACGACAACGCTTTCCATAAAAACTTTATATGCCCCCAGGGCATAACTTACAACCCTTGCACTGAGAACTCTGAGGGGGTTATCATCCTAAAAGACCTAACTTCAAGAACTTTCAACTACGTTGAACAAAATGGATATCTAAAAATTTTGATTGGATGTGTTTTTGGAAAATGGTGGGCGTGAGAGGGGCGTTAGTCGCTATCCAATCACTTTCAACTATTAAAAAAGGCACTAGCCCTTTCAATTTCCAGTTGAATGAGCCCTTTTGAATTTTCTACGACAACGCTTTCAATAAAAACTTTATATGCCACCAGGGCATAACTTACAACCCTAGCTCTGAGAGCTGTGGGGGGAGGGTTTGTCATCCTTAAAGACCTAATTTCCAAAACTTCCAACTAAGTTGAATAAAATGGCTATCTAAAAATTTTGATTGGATGTGTTTGGGGGAAAGGTGGGCGTGAGATGGGGGTTAGTTTCCCTCCAATCACTTTCGACTATTAAAAAGGGTACTAACCCTTTGAATTTCAAGTCGAATGAGCCCTTTTTCAAGTTTCGACGACAAAGATTTCAATAAAAACCTTATATGCCCCCAGGGCATAACTTATAACCCTTGCCCTGAGGGTTGTGGGGGAGTGTCCTCCTCAAAAACAAATTTTCTATCTGGAAATCAACTACGCTGAACAAAATGGCTATCTCAAAATTTTTATTGGATGTGTTTGGGGGAATGATGGGCGTGGGAGGGGGGAGCTAGTTGCCCTCCAATTACTGTCGACTATTAAAAAGGGCACTAGCCACTCCAATTTCCAATCGAATGAGCTCTTTTCGAAGTTTCTACGACAACTCCTTCTATAAAAACCTTATATGCTCCCAGGGCATAACTTAAAAACCCTTGCCCTGAGGGCTGTTGAGGAGTGTCCTCCTAAAAACATATTTTCTATCTAGAAATCAACTACGCTGAACAAAATGGCTATCTCAAAATTTTGATTGGATATGTTTGACAGAATGATGAGCGTGGGGGGGCTAGTTAACCTCCAATTACTTTCGACTATTAAAAATGGCACTAGCCATTCCAATTTCCAATCGAATGAGCCCTTTTCGAAGTTTCTACGACAACTCCTTTGATGCGAAGTGCCCGGGTATGAAGAAAAAAAAAAACATTGTGCCCACATCGTTCTTTACTTAGGCAGTGCATACGCACTGCGTATGATATTTCCTTATCATTTCCTAAGAGCTCCAAACAAATATACCCAATCATTCTTGAGTTAAGCCCTCTTGACAGTCCACATAACGTGTTTTGATTTAGCTCAGCCCTCCCCTCAACATTTTTTAAAACGGCTGACATGAATTACATTAATATTTATGGAAAATAAAGTTCAAAGATACATACTATTCTCAATAAAATATGTTAGATGTAACCAATGAACGAATTGTCTAACTTACAGAACTTAACCTGAGGACTGGGGGGGAGGTTGAAATCCCCAAAGATATTACTACAGAACCTTTTTACAATGCTGAACAAAAAGTTCACTTAGAATTTTAATAGAATGTATTTTGGGGAATCACGGGCTTGTTGGGAAGAAACTGATTGCCCTCCATTCACTTTTTACTCTTAAAGAGGGCGCTAGCTGTTCCGACTTCCAATCAAATGAGCCCCATTCGATCTGAAGCTTATACGACCATCCGTTCCAAAAAACCCTCTGTACCTGGGGTATAACTTATAACTCTTTCCCCTGAGCTCTGAAGGTTTGTGTCAGTTGTATCCCCCAAGGCACTTTAAACGCGTACTCTCCCTTTTTTGGCTATGTTTGTTGGCTATGTTGGTTGTTGCTTACGATGGTTATGTTTGTTGGTTATGGTTGTTGATTATGTTTGTGGGTTATGTTTGTTGGTTGTTGGTTATGTATTTTGGTTGATGGTTCTGTTTGTTGGTTGTTAGTTATGATTGTTGATTATGTTTGTTGGTTATGTCTGTTGGTTATGGTTGTTGGTTATGTTTGTTGATGTATGATTAGGGTTGTTGGTTATGTTTGTTGGATGCTGGTTATGTTGGTTATAGTTGATGGTTGTTGGATATGATTGTTGGTTATGGTTGTTGGTTATGTTGGTTATGGTTGTTGGTTATGTGTGTTGGTTATGTTTGTTGGTTGTTGGTTATGTTTGTGGAGTGTTGGTTATGATTGTTGGTTATCTTTGTTGTTTATGTTTGTTGGTTATGCAAGTTGGTTACTTTTGTTGGTTATGTTTATTGATTGTTGAACAAATAAACTTTCAAATAGGGATAAATCCATTTATTTAGACAGTGAAAAAACAGGTACAAAAGTCCAGATATTTCGGTCACATATACAGCGACCGTCTTCAGTAGAAATGCTAAAATAATAAAATTGAAACTAACATATTTATATGCAACAAAATAAGTAACTTTTTGGGTCATTCACAAAATTATGAACTTCCGGATTATTCACTAGATTATTTTCAGAGAGAGTTTATTGACAAAGTTCATTCAAAGTTCTTGATGTAAATTTTCTTCTTTAGTCTTACCCAAATGTAAAACAAATTTCCAATGAAAGTGGCAAAGCCTTCCGTGTCTTCTAATTGTAAACCAAATGTTGAGTTTATATATGTTTACTGGGTTGGTTTCATTTCCCCATATATACGACGTATTTTCGGCATATGCCTATAGTTAATAATCCGGAAGTTCATTATTTTGTGAGTGACCCGACAAGTTATTTGTTTTTTTGCATATAAATATGTTAGTTTCAATTTTATTATTTTAGTATTTCTACTGAAGACGGTGGCTGTATATGTGACCGAAATATCTCGACTTTAGTGCCTGTTTTTTTCACTGTCTAAATAAATGGATTTATCCCCATTTGAAAGTTTATTTGTTCGTGTTAGAACGGCAGTGTGGTCTAAGAAAATGACACCTAATAAGCAAAATGTTTGTGAAATGCTTGAAATAAAGAAAATCTTATTCAAGAATATTGCTTTGAATTGGATACAGGTGAATATGGGCTGAACTCTATCTATGATAATTTATTAAAATCTGACAGAGTAAAGTTCAATTCACCCAATGTAGTTGACCTTTGTCCAAATGTTATATCATTGAATGCTAATGAACCAAATCCAAGAAGGTCAAAGAGGCTAGCTTCTGCCTTTGTTTGAAAAGAATTAGAGATTTAAACAATATTTAGTTTTATTTGATTTAGTATATAAACTTTTGTTTTAAATTGCTTTAGTTTAGTTTTACTACTGATGACAGTCACTGTATATATGACCAAATATCTGGTATTTTTTGTGAAATTTATTACGCACTGTCTATTAAAAAGGATTTTATCCCTATTTTGGACTTTTATTTTATTGTCATGGAAAGGCAGTGTGGTCTCAGAACTCTGACATGAAACTGTGTTAACAGTCCTGTTGTTATGAATTGTGTTAACTGTCCTGTAAATAGTGATGTGTTAACTGTCCACTATTTATAGTGATTATAGTGATGTGTTAACTGTCCTGTAATTAGTGATGTGTTAATTGTGTTAACTGTCCTGTAATATGTAAATAGTGATGATTCACTCATGAACTGTGACATGAAGATTGTCAAGTCAACATTACCTGCCAAATTTCCACAGGTTCTTCAACCTTAGCTGCTAAAAGATGCAATTTAAGGTACTAACATAAAAGCTATGGAGTTATTACTACTTTATTAGGTCAATATATACGAAATCATATTATTGAGTTAGGACTAAAGTGAATACACCATTCGACGCCTTTTTTTATGCTGATTACAAATATAATAATCATTCCTATCGGAAATTCAAATTTAAGCCATTCAAATTTAAGCTCTTGAAAATGACAAAAAATAGGGTGTAAAAAGGCTAATATAGGGTGTAAAAATGCTTAAAACATTTGTTTTAAACTTACTGTTTCATAATAAATCCTTATTTTAATCCACAAGCACTGACTTTCCATGAGTAACAAGTATATAAGTTCCAAAAATTCATTTTCCAAATATTATGTATTTTTTTCTTCCTTAACGCCAAATGTTCAAGAATGTGTTTTCGACGAAACGTCGAAAATATTAAACCTAACCAAACCTAACCTATCCTAACCTAACCAAACCTAACCTAACCTAATCCTTTAATATTTTCGACGGTTTTGTCAAAAACGCATTCTTGAACATTCAGCGTTAAGGAAGAAAAAAATACATAATATTTGCAAAATGAATTCTTGGAACATATATACTTGTGATTATCCAACTTACTCATGGAAAGTCAGTACTTATGGATTAAAATAAGTATTTATTATGAAACAGTAAGTTTAAAACAAAGGTTTTAAGCCTTTTTCCATGCTATATTAGCCTTTTTACACCCTATTTTTTGTCATTTTCAAGAGCTCAAAAATGGCTTAAATTTGAATTTCCGATAGGAATGATTATTATATTCGTAATCAGCATAAAAAAAGGCATCGAATGGTGTATTCACTTTAGTCCTAACTCAATAATATGATTTCGTATATATTGACCCTTTATTATATGCAACTTGTTTTTATTAATCAGATTAGGCTATCACGTTTCCTTCCATTTTTGTTAATATTTAATAATTCACATAAATGAACTACAAATGAAGTGAACATAAGCTATGACTCAATGCATTTTTATGCTCTTTCTGAATAGACTATAATAATTGTTTTTGGCATAAAATAGAGTTATTCTACAAGAGTAATTTTGGCATTAACAAGAGTTATTCTAATAAAGGCATATAAGTTATACCCAAAACAAGAGAAAAAGATCTTTGTGGGTCTGTAAAGGGCTTAAAATTTAATTTAGACCAAAAAAAAAATATTATATTCAGAAAGAGCATTAAAAAGGCATTGACTGGAATGTTTTATTCATTGGTCATTATGTGAATTGTTCAATACTTACCCTGTTTTAAATAATTTAAAACAATAGGCCTATCTTAGGCCTAGCCTATTCATAATTCTATTTAATCACTCAGGCAAAACTGGATTTTATCAAGTCAAAAATGAAGCTAGGGAGAGCGTCATAATATTCCAACAGATGTAGGCCTAGAATAGTAATCCTTTATAGGCTTTTATTTTTCACAAATACTTATTAACCCCTTCACAAAAACTAAGCCAAGATCTAGGGTATATTAGACAGTTTAGCTTGATTAATCTTCAAAGTATTGTTTCCGTTCTTCAATAACTATATTCCTGGCTGATTGATGAGGACAACTTACTTTCTGGGTCCATTTCATAAAAAAAAACTTATATTCTCCGAAATCCAGACCTATTCAATTTCGAATTTCACGCTTTTTACGTGAGCATCGGCCAGGACAGCCAGTTGAGGAGAATAAATGGTGCTAATCAGAACCCCCCAAAAATACTACTTTTAGAAAGAAAGTACTATGTTCCAAAAAAATGTTCCGTGTTGCGTAGGGTTGCCGCCGCCATGGATTTATCAATGTTTTCATGAAATTTTAGACCCCTGTCATTGACATTGGAAATGCCATAGATTGCTATGGATTTACTTTAAAAAAAAAATAGATTTCTGGTGAAGTCATGGATTTTACTTAGGAATCATGAATTTTAAATTTTCTTTATACGAATAAAATTGCTGTGACTCTCAAAAAGCAAAAACTACTCTTATGCGGTCTAAAATGGGTTCACATGGCTCAAAGAAGGCTTCGGCAGCGCACTGAAGAAGCATGGAGAACTTAAAAATTTCAGCATGTCATTTGTTTTCTATTATATTTAAGAACAGTAAGAATTCCATAATCTTTTGGTTAGTTTTTTGTATAGCCTAGGGCTATATGAAACTATTAACCATTCATTCGTTCTGTGTTTGACCACAGCATGCAATATCCTGGATCCCAAAATCGTTCAGTTTGCCTGTGACGTTTATAATTTTATTGCATACAACCCTAAAAGAAGAAAGAAATTTGGCTGAGTGTCATAAATTAGGTGAAGTTATCAGAAACGCTATTCTCTATTCAAAAACCACACGCTACTTGACAATCGAGTAAGTAACCAAGAGTTTGGTGGAACATTGGGATGCTCCAAAAATTTATTTCCAGAGCACCCTCACTTACAATATTTTCACTGCAACGAGTATCCACAAGAGACTTGGAATTTTAAAACTTGGCCTGCATTACCTCTTTTTAGGGTATATATTACCGGTAGCGAACGAGCTAAACCTAGAATTCCACGACAAAACCATTAGAGTTCACTTGATTCTTAAGTAAGTGGTTGAATCTCTATAAGAAATGATTCGGTTATTAAGTTGGAACGTTCATAGAATGCTTAAAATCTTTAATTACTGCTACGTTTATTACTACTGCTACTTCTATTGCAACTACTTGTGAGGCTAACAGCATTAACATTAATATTTCAAGAAATATATGAACATACAGTTTATCAAAAGGACATATCAGCAATGTCATAGCAATGGCTAATTGTATTAAATTGAAAGTTACAGGACTTGATGAGAAGGATGTCCAACTGACCAAAAGGCGATACGTTACTACTACTGCTGTTACTATTAATAGGCCTGCCACCACCAGTAATATCCATACAACTACTGTGACTACTATTATAGCTACATCCAATGGTATGAAGGTGAAATTTTTATGGAATATTGAGAGAGGAAGGTAAACTGAATCACAACACGCGATCTGTATGCAAGCTGTCAAAAGGGCGTAAAAGCTAAATCTTGGGAAGAGTTTGGTGTGTGAAGTTTAAATTAATAGGGCTTGTTGCTTGGGATGATGTACTAACTAAAAGGAAATATTTGCATCCTAATGCTACTGCTTCTACTCATGTTACTACTACTGCTACTATCATTACTACTTTTACTACGACTACTGCCACAAAAGCTAAGGCTACTACTAATAATTATACTGCTCCTACTACTAATGCTTTTATGAAAACTTAGGGTATTAAGGCGAAAATTTTGGAATGTATTTAAACTGCATGAACTATATCGAAATACACTATGCCCATACAGTTTGTCAAGTGGAAGTATCAGAAATTCTTCAGGAACAGTTGATGGTATTTAGTTGAAACTTTCAGCGGGTTTTGAAGGGGATGTTGAAGAAACCAAAGGTGTGATTCGCATACTGCTACTATTCCTACTACAGATAATTCTACTGCAAAAGCTGAGAGTATTGAGGCGAATCTTCAACCACTCAGAAAAAAAAAAAACAAATAAGTAATACATTGTGCCCACATCGCTCTTAACTTAGGCAGCGCTATTGTGCTGCTTTTGACAGTGACTGCTACTATTTGTGACTGTGACTGCTTTCGACTGCAACTAATTATGATCTTAATGAGAGCTACTTGCAACTGTGATTGCCAACTCTTATGACTGTGACTACTTGTGATTGTTTCTACGACTACTTGCGTCTGCGATTGCGGGTGTGACGGCAGGAGTGAATACTTGCGGCGGCAACCACTTCTAATCTGACTGTGAATGTGATCATGACGGCTACTGCTACTAGCACCACCATCGAACAAAAGAATTTAAGCGGATCCAGCTTGCCAAAAAAGTTGTCCAATATGTAACATTTCAGTAGCTGATAAGTGAACTAAGTTTAAACTACCAGAGAATGATAAGATAAATGTATTTTAAAGCAAAAATACGGCCATGAACACAAAAAAGGCACAAATATCATAAACTTACATCAGCTATCATCGTAAAAAGCCTAAATGAAACACTACGTTTACTTCATACCAGTACTTAATACTTAATATAGGAAATACGGTCATGTTTACCAGAAAAAAGCACAAATATAATAAACTTACATCATCCATCATCAAACAACCTTTAAATGAAACACTATATTTACTTAATACTAGGATCTTTTTTTGGCAAACATTATCTCAAGATACCTCGCTATTCTGCAAATGAACAGAGGCGACGTATTATTTAAGACACCTTAAGTATTAACTCATTTTTCCCAAATATCCTATCCCTTATCGTAAAGAGCCCCTGGCACCAGCTCAAGCAATGCACCAAATCATCCTCATTAATTTTGCAAAGTGAACAGTCATACCTGTCTTCAATCATACCTCTCGCAACATGTCTCTGTTGAGAATATTTTCAATCTACGCTAATTGGATGGCAATTAGCCTTGAGCTGCATCCACCAAGTCAAATATCTAACTGGTAAATTCAGCTTAAGGTAGAGCTCCTGCCAATAAACTATTTTTGGATCACACACCATTTTTGGATCATTGATTTTGTAGTACCATCTTAATCACATTCTCCCAATTTCCCTTTATTAGAGGAACAATTCAGGTAGAGGACCAAATTCCATTGGTCCTTTACCTGAATTCCAAACAAAAGAAAACCCTGTTTTCTCTAAAATGTCTTTAATTTTAGCGGTCATGATTTTTCGTCCCTTTGCGGGAGTAAATCTTTATAAGCAGCCTTATAAAACCTGCCACTTGATAAATGAACGACCCTAGACCAAAATCTAATCATTAAGAATGGTCTTTAATTATTAGTAGATAAGTAGATCACCAATTAAAAACCGGGAATGAGTCGTTCTATGCAGCCCATACAGTCTCTTAAAGTACCCTAATTGAACACACTCTACCTGTGCCGGTTTCTCATGCCCCCAAATATCTGCACCGTAATGTAGAACGTGCATTATTATTGATATAAATACCCTTTCATAGAATTTGTTCAATTAATGTTGCTGCAACTACTGTCCTTCTCTCTAAAAGTACAATCTCTTAATGTACCCTAATTCAAAACACTCTACATGTGCCACTTTCTCATGTCCCCAAATCTCAGTGTCGTTATGCAGAATGGGCATTATTATCGATATAAATACCCTTTCATAGAATGTATTCAATTAATTCTGCTGCAGCTACTGATACTACTACTATTAATACAACACTATTAATAATACTACTGTTCTTATTACTACCACTAATCCTATGATACTAGTACTATTAAGGATATGCGTATTAAAGTGAAAATTTGACATAATTAGACAGAAAACAACACACTAGGTGCATGCAGATTGTCAAAAGAACGTATCTCAAACAGGGATCCCGGTATTGAGTTGGAGCTTTCAGAAAACGCTTAAAAAGGAGGATCAATTTAAACAAAAGGTAATATGTTCATACTACTACTAACACTACTACCACTGCTACTTTTACTGCTACTACTACTACTGCTGCTAAAATACCCCAACTACATTTTCAATTGCATCTATTTGTAAGGCTAAGAGCATTAAGATGAAGAGGGTGTCAAAAAAGAGTCCAAAGGGCACATCAAATATATTTTTGAAACGGCTTACCGAATCAAGGCGAAACTTCCTGGGTATCATGATGGGGATGTTCAACTGATCAAAAGGCTTCATTTACATACTACCAAAGTTGTTGATACTGGTACTACTGCTGTTAATACTACTACTAATACAAAACTACTCCTGCTACTATCTCTCCTACTTCCACCGCTAATAATTTGATACTAGTATTATTAAGGCTGACCCTATGAAAATGGAAATTTGAGAGAATATTGAAGGGAAACTTGGAGTAAGTCCAAAGATACAGTTTCAATATTTCCGAAAATTTTTCCCTTAGTGCCCTTATTTTTAGTAGTAGTAGTAGTAGTAGTAGCAGTAGAATTCATAGTAGTAGCCTTAGCCTTAGTGACAACAGTAGTAGTGGAAGTAGTAATAAAAGAAGCTGTAGTAGTAGCATGAGTAGAAGCAGTAGCAATACGATGCAAATATTTTCATTTGGTTAGTTCAACATCCCCCACAAAAAGCCTTGTTAATTTTAACCTCACATACCAAACGGCTCTTACATACTAAAACGTCCTTTTTTACAACATACCTACAGACGGCATGTTGTGATGAAGCTCAAATTCCCCACCCCAAAAAAACCTTAAAATTTTCACCTTCATACCTTTAGGCATACTTGTAATTGTAGTCATTGTAGTAGTATTTGTATCACTAGTTGTAGTATTATTAGTTATAGCGGTAGTACTAGTAGCAGTAGCAGTAGTAACGTATTTCCTTTACAAGGAGTTGCAGTAGAAGTAGTAGTTGAAGTAGTACCAGTAGTAATAACTGTAGCAGGGATAGAAAATTTAGTAGTACCGTGCACATATTACCTTTTGGTTAGATAATTATCCCCTTTTAGAATACACTATTTTGACAATGTTCACGTACAGAGCGTCCCTTGATTTAGTTCAAATTTGTCCTCAACATTGTAAATGGAGTGGTGTGGTAGCAACAGTAGTAGTGGGAGTTGTAGTAGTAGTAGTAGCATGCAAATATTCTCTTTTTGGGAATTAATTAAAAAAACTTCTTCCACAAAATAAGTTTTTCAAAGAAAAGTAAAGAACTCCGTTAAACAAAAAATGAGCAAAAATAAAATTAAATAATCTACCAAATGTGAAGCTACCAGAAATCAGCATCGATAAATAAATTAGACCCAAAAAGAACAGAAATTACAATAAATAATCAAGTCAAACTCAAAACGAGCTGAAATTAACATAAGTTGGGCGCAAAACCCCTATGCCTTCCCAATGCCAGATGAAAATTTGCATTTTACTGAAAAAATATAAATGTTTTTACTTCTATAACTTTAATGAATCAAATATCAGTATATGTATATTAAACTGACAATGCACATTCATCTGTTCAATTTCAGTAAACCCTTACCCTAAGGTCTGTTAGGGTGGTTGTCATCATCTAAGACCGAATTTCCAGGACTTTCAACTACGTTAAACAAAATGGCTATCTCAAAATTTTGATTGGATGTGTTTGGGGAAATGGTGGGCGTGAGAGGGGCGATAGTTGCTCTCAAATCAATTTCAGCTATTAAAAATGGCCCTAGCCCTTTCAATTTCCAATCAAATGAGCCCTTTTTAAGTTTCTACGACAAAACTTTCAATAAAAATCATATATGCCCCCAGGGCATGGCTTACAACCCTTGCCCTGAGTGCTGGGGGGTGTCATTCTCAAAGACCTAATTTTCAGAACTTTCTACTACGTTGAACAAAATGGCTATCTGAAAATATTGATTGGATGTGTTTGGAGGAATGGTGGGCGTGAGAGGGGGGTTAGTTACCCTCCAATAGCTTTCGACTATTACAAAGGGCACTAGCCCTCTCAATTTCCAATTGAACGAGCCCCTTTTGAAGTTTTACGACAACTCTATCTATAAACACCTTATATGCCCCAAGGGCAGAACTTAAAACCTTTGCCCTTGGGGCTCTGGGGGGTTTGTCATCCTTAAATACATAATTTTCAGAACTTTCAACTACGTTGAACAATTTGGCTATCTCTAAAGTTTGATTGAATGTTTTTGGGGAAATAGGCGTAAGAGGGGGGTTAATCACTCTCCACTCACTTTCGACTATTAAAAAGGGCAATTTCAATTTCCAATCAAATGAGCCCTTTTTAAAATTTCTGTAACAACTTTCTATATAAACTTTATATGCCCTCTAACTTAAAACCCTTGCACTGAGGGCTCTGAGGGGGTTATCATCCTAAAAGACTTAATGTCATGAACTTTCAACTACGTTGAACAAAATGGATATCTAAAAATTTTGATCGGATGTGCTTGGAAAATGGTGGGCGTGAGAGGGGCGTTATTCGCTCTCCAATCCCTTTCAACTATTAATAAAGGCACTAGCCTTTTCAATTTCCAATTGAATGAGCCCTTTTGAAGTTTCTAGACTTTCAATAAAAACCTTACATGCCCCCAGGGCATAACTTACAACCCTTGCCCTGAGGGCTTGGAGGGGGGGGGGGTGTTATCCTTAAAGACCTAATTTCTAAAACTTTCAACTACTCTAAATAAAATGGCTATCTAAAATATTGATTGGATGTGTTTGGGAAAAAGATGGGCGTGAGAGGGGGGTTAGATGCACTCAAATCACTTCGACCATTAAAAAGGGCACTAGCCCTTTGAATTTCCATTCAAATGAACCCTTTTTTGAGTTTCTACGAGAAAGATTTCAATAAAACCTTATATGCCCCCAGGGCATAACTTATAACCCTTGTCCTGAAGACTGTGGGGGGAGTGTCATGCTCAAATGTATAATTTCCTGAAGTTTGAACTGCGTGGAACAAAATGGCTATCTCAAAATCTTTATTGGTTGTGTTTGGGAAAATGGTGGGCGTGGAAGGGGTGTTAGCTGCTTTCCAATCACTTTCGACTATTAAAAAGGGCACTAGCTATTTCAATTTCCAATCGAAAGAGCCCTTTTTGAAGTTTCTACGACAATGCGTTATATAAGAACCTTATATGCCCCCTGGGCATAATTTACAACCCTTGCCCTGAAGGCTGTGGGGGGGGGGGGTTGTCATCCTCAAAGACCAAGTTTCCAGAACTTAAAACTACGTTGAATAAAATGGATATCTCAAAGTTTTTGATTAGATGTGTTTGGGGAAAAGGTCGACGTGAGAGGCGGGTTAGTTGCCCTCTAATCACTGTCAACTAATAAAAAGGGCACTAGCACTTTGAATTTCTTATCGACTGAGCCTTTTTTGAAGTTTCTTTGACAACGGATTTTATAAAAAACGTTATAAGCCCCCAGGGCATAACTTACAACCCTTGCCCTAAGGGCTGTGGGGGACTGTCCTACCCAAAAACATAATTTCTATCTAGAAATCAACTACGCTGAACGAAATGGCTATCTCAAAATTTTGATTGGATGTGTTTCGGGAACTTTTGGGCGTGGAAGAGGTGTTAGTCGCCTTCCAATCACTTTCGACGATTAAAAAGGGCACAAGCCACTCCAATTTCCAATTGAATGAGCCCTTTCTACGACAACTTCTTCGATACGAATTGCCCTGCTATAAAGGAAAAAACTAATAAATAATACATTGTGCCAACATTGTTCTTATATCCCCCAGGGCATAAATTAAAACTCTTGCCCTGAGGGCTGTGAGCCATTACCCTCCTCTTTACTTGGTCCCTGTTTCTTGTCTCGTTCTCGAGTGTCCCCGTTCTTTACTTAGGCAGCGCGATCGCGCTGCCTATGATTTATACAACAACTTTCTATATAAACTGTATATGCCCCCAGGGCATAACTTACAAACCTTGCACTGAGGGCTCTGAGGAGGTTATCATCCTAAAAGACCTAATTTCCAGAACGTTCAACTACGTTGAACAAAATGGATATCTAAAAATTTTGATTGGATGTGTTTTGGAAAATGGTGGGCGTGAGAGGGGCGTTAGTCGCTATCCAATCACTTTCATCTAGTAAAAAAGGCACTAGCCCTTCCAATTTCCAATTGAATGAGCCCTTTTGAAGTTTCTACGACAACGCTTTCCATAAAAACTTTATATGCCCCCAGGGCATAACTTACAACCCTTGCACTGAGAACTCTGAGGGGGTTATCATCCTAAAAGACCTAACTTCAAGAACTTTCAACTACGTTGAACAAAATGGATATCTCAAAAATTTGATTGGATGTGTTTTGGAAAATGGTGGGCGTGAGAGGGGCGTTAGTCGCTATCCAATCACTTTCAACTATTAAAAAAGGCACTAGCCCTTTCAATTTCCAGTTGAATGAGCCCTTTTGAATTTTCTACGACAACGCTTTCAATAAAACTTTATATGCCCCCAGGGCATAACTTACAACCCTAGCTCTGAGAGCTGTGGGGGGAGGGTTTGTCATCCTTAAAGACCTAATTTCCAAAACTTCCAACTAAGTTGAATAAAATGGCTATCTAAAAATTTTGATTGGATGTGTTTGGGGAAAAGGTGGGCGTGAGATGGGGGTTAGTTTCCCTCCAATCACTTTCGACTATTGAAAAGGGTACTAACCCTTTGAATTTCAAGTCGAATGAGCCCTTTTTGAAGTTTCGACGACAAAGATTTCAATAAAAACCTTATATGCCCCCAGGTCATAACTTATAACCCTTGCCCTGAGGGTTGTTGAGGAGTGTCCTCCTAAAAACATATTTTCTATCTAGAAATCAACTACGCTGAACAAAATGGCTATCTCAAAATTTTTATTGGATGTGTTTGGGGGAATGATGGGCGTGGGAGGGGGGAGCTAGTTGCCCTCTAATTACTTTCGACTATTAAAAAGGGCACTAGCCACTCCAATTTCCAATCGAATGAGCTCTTTTCGAAGTTTCTACGACAACTCCTTCTATAAAAACCTTATATGCTCCCAGGGCATAACTTAAAACCCTTGCCCTGAGGGCTGTTGAGGAGTGTCCTCCTAAAAACATATTTTCTATCTAGAAATCAACTACGCTGAACAAAATGGCTATCTCAAAATTTTGATTGGATATGTTTGACGGAATGATGAGCGTGGGGGGGGGGGGGGGGCTAGTTAACCTCCAATTACTTTCGACTATTAAAAATGGCACTAGCCATTCCAATTTCCAATCGAATGAGCCCTTTTCGAAGTTTCTACGACAACTCCTTCGATGCGAAGTGCCCGGGTATGAAGAAAAAAAAACATTGTGCCCACATCGTTCTTTACTTAGGCAGTGCATACGCGCTGCGTATGATATTTCCTTATCATTTCCTAAGAGCTCCAAACAAATATACCCAATCATTCTTGAGTTAAGCCCTCTTGACAATCCACATAACGTGTTTTGATTTAGCTCAGCCCTCCCCTCAACATTTTTTAAACGGCTGACATGAATTACATTAATATTTATGGAAAATAAAGTTCAAAGATACATACTATTCTCAATAAAATATGTTAGATGTAACCAATGAACGAATTGTCTAACTTACAGAACTTAACCTGAGGACTGGGGGGAGGTTGAAATCCCCAAAGATATTATTACAGAACCTTTTTACAATGCTGAACAAAAGTTCACTTAGAATTTTAATAGAATGCATTTTGGGGAATCATGGGCTTGTTGGGAAGAAACTGATTGCCCTCCATTCACTTTTTACTCTTAAAGAGGGCGCTAGCTGTTCCGACTTCCAATCAAATGAGCCCCATTCGATCTGAAGCTTATACGACCATCCGTTCCAAAAAACCCTCTGTACCTGGGGTATAACTTATAACTCTTTCCCCTGAGCTCTGAAGGTTTGTGTCAGTAGTATCCCCCAAGGCACTTTAAACGCGTACTCTCCCTTTTTTGGCTATGTTTGTTGGCTATGTTGGTTGTTGCTTATGATGGTTATGTTTGTTGGTTATGGTTGTTGATTATGTTTGTGGGTTATGTTTGTTGGTTGTTGGTTATGTATTTTGGTTGATGGTTCTGTTTGTTGGTTATGATTGTTGATTATGTTTGTTGGTTATGGTTGTTGGTTATGTTTGTTGATGTATGATTAGGGTTGTTGGTTATGTTTGTTGGATGCTGGTTATGTTGGTTATAATTGATGGTTGTTGGATATGATTGTTGGTTATATTTGTTGGTTATGGTTGTTGGTTATGTTGGTTATGGTTGTTGGTTATGTGTGTTGGTTATGTTTGTTGGTTGTTGGTTATGTTTGTGGAGTTTTGGTTATGGTTGTTGGTTATCTTTGTTGTTTATGTTTGTTGGTTATGCAAGTTGGTTACTTTTGTTGGTTATGTTTATTGATTGTTGAACAAATAAACTTTCAAATGGGGATAAATCCATTTATTTAGACAGTGAAAAAACAGGTACAAAAGTCCAGATATTTCGGTCACATATACAGCGACCGTCTTCAGTAGAAATACTAAAATAATAAAATTGAAACTAACATATTTATATGCAACAAAATAAGTAACTTTTCGGGTCATTCACAAAATTATGAACTTCCGGATTATTCACTAGATTATTTTCAGAGAGAGTTTATTGACAAAGTTCATTCAAAGTTCTTGATGTAAATTTTCTTCTTTAGTCTTGCCCAAATGTAAAACAAATTTCCAATGAAAGTGGCAAAGCCTTCCGTGTCTTCTAATTGTAAACCAAATGTTGAGTTTATATATGTTTACTGGGTTGGTATCATTTCCCCATATATACGACGTATTTTCGGCATATGCCTATAGTGAATAATCCGGAAGTTCATTATTTTGTGAATGACCCGACAAGTTATTTGTTTTTTTGCATATAAATATGTTAGTTTCAATTTTATTATTTTAGTATTTCTACTGAAGACGGTCGCTGTATATGTGACCGAAATATCTGGACTTTTGTACCTCTTTTGTCACTGTCTAAATAAATGGATTTCTCCCCATTTGAAAGTTTATTTTTTCGTCTTAGAACGGCAGTGTGGTCTAAGAAACTGACACCTAATTAAAAGGTGTTATGCCGAAAATATGTCGTATATATGAGGAAATGAGACCAACCCAGTAAACATCTTTAAATTCAACATTTGGTTCACAATTAGAAGACACGGAAGGCTTTGCCACTTTCATTGGAAATTTGTTTTACATTTGGGAAAGACTAAAGAAGAAAATTTACATCAAGAGCTTTGAATGAACTTTGTCAATGAACTCTCTCTGAAAATAATCTAGTGAATAATCCGGAAGTTCATTATTTTGTGAATGACCCGAAAAGTTATTTATTTTGTTGCATATAAATATCTTAGTTTCAATTTTATTATTTTAGCATTTCTACTGAAGACGGTCGCTGTATATGTGACCGAAATATCTCGACTTTAGTACCTGTTTTTTTCACTGTCTAAATAAATGGATTTATCCCCATTTGAAAGTTTATTTGTTCGTGTTAGAACGGCAGTGTGGTCTAAGAAAACAACACCTAATTTAAAGGTGTTATGCCGAAAATTGATTGTTGATCATGTTTATTTGTTGGTTATGCTGGTTATGATTGTTAGTTGTTGATTTGGATATGTTTTATAACAAATGAAATTACTAGCAAACGTTATCCCCCTGTTTATATTTCCCAACAATGTTTTTTTTTTCTATTGAAATTCTCAGACGAGCATTTGTAGGAAATATTGTTTAAACATGCTCCCCAGGTGGCAGAAGAAATTTTATAGCTCATTAGATAAGTGGAGCTACAAACCCCTATAGTCGTCACACCTACGCAATACGGTCACCGGTTCTATTAAAGGGAACACAGTTGGCAAGACTCCCATGATACACTCCAATGACGTCAAAACACACCCGTTTCAAACAGTCAGGTCTAATATGCTTGACGCAATTTTATGCAACCCTGCCTCAGGAACCCATGGGGAATCCCCACTTGTAACGTAACGAGAGCACACACCTTACGTAATGATTGTGCATCACTCTCACATACTACCTCTTCGACATTCTTATTTTTCGCCCGAAACACTCAACGCGTTTTTTATTCCTTTTAACTTGATGGCATATATTTCGCTCGAGACGTTCAACGCTTTATTTTCTTTTTTTAGTTTTTAATTTTCTTCCAACGGATTTTCGCCCTAACCGAGAGGACTAACAAGTCATTCCCAGTATTCTGTCCTAGTCAAAATATTCTAGAGATAAACCACTGCGCGACACCTGAGATTCCCCATTTTTGGCACTCGTTAGAACGGTGGGTTACTGGCCCAAATTTGACACGGTCCCAGAGACAATTACTCTCAAGATGCTAATAGCGATACAGACTAAACGGTGCTTAAATTGCATAGTCACATTGTTCGTCCTAGACAATACACCTTGAAAACACAGAGCTTGTAAATAAAAGATTACTATTTCAAACAAACTTATAAACCATATTAAAAACATAAAAAAGCAGTTAAAAAGCATGACAAACAAAAAATAAAACGTGAAAAGAGGCTTGTCATAATATATGCAAAACATATCTATTATAGAAAAACTCATCCTAGCATGCAACCCAGGGGACAGGGTTAGAGATAGATTTAAAGCGTTTTAAGAGGTTTCCTTGAAGGACTCTTAATGAAAATATCATTTTCTTTGAGTTAAACTTATGAATATTTCACAATATCCAGACAATATATGCCTGCCCCCTCCCCTACCTCCTAAAAATCATTTTGAGCGGGCGAGCAGATATTAGTGGTCCATTTCAAGCGTTTTAAGAGGTATCTTTGAAGGATTTTTAATGAATTGCACCGTTTCTTTGAGTAATTGTTAGATTTTCACCCTCCTCCATGGAAAAAATTATCTAACGTCTCCCGCCTTATCTTTAAGCTCTAGAGTGTTCTAGTCCATGGCAATGCATACCATCCTGGCAAACTCTGGATGACATACAGAACCCCTCTCACATTGCCACATCTCCACCACGACGTCTTTCAGGCATTCCCTTTAAAAATTTATGCCTTTAAATCCCATGATTCAAATTTTCGCCAGCCCAGCCCATGTTTATAACCGTGCAACTGAGCCTGTTTAACCGAACCCTCCTTCAACAGAGCCCCAATTTTTCCATAACCTCTCTTTATCTCACCCCTTACGCAACCCAGGGCGCATTTTTCAGCAAAAATATCAAAACGTGCAAAGGGTAAATTCTATTTCGAGAAATTTTCGTTCCCACCCATCCCAAGTGCTACAGGGGGGGGGGACTCTGTCAGTGTCTACTAATTCCGGGGATGGAATCCGGACTTCGGCTTGGCGGCAAAGGAGGTTAAAAATTGGTCTTGCTTGAGATAATTTAAAAGTAGCAATAATAGGGAATTAACATGGTGTTTCAAACACGCCCCCAGAAAATTAACTTAGGATTTCAAACACATGTCCCCCTTTCCCTTATAACTTTAGAGACATATCCTCTGACGTCACAGCATCCCTGGAACATTCCTAAGGAACAAAGTTTCCAGCTGGCAAATTTTCCACCTCTAACAGGCCACCCGAGATTCCAGGTGTTCTAATATTTTTTTAGTATTGGCATGATTCCTACCCATTTTGGCCCTTTTTTCTGGAATATCCCCAGAATTTCCGTGACCAGGGCTTATAGGGATTATACCTTCGTATCTCATAAACTAGACTCAAGGAGTCCATGGGGAATCGCCAATTGTAACCGAAAACGGGCACACATGTGGGTGCAGCGTAAAAAAGGGTGATCATCTTAAGCAATGACACCTAAAGGGAGACGATGGAAGATAAGTGGCTCATCGTGCGAGAAGAGTAGATACCCAAACCATTAAAAAGTATTCTTATGGCCCAGAGCAGAATGGCGCTTCGGCATTGTTTTCACACTGGCACCAGCCCTTACCCCCCCCCCCCCCCCCCCTACATTTGATGCTGCTCCCCTGCCTCTAGGACATTTTCAACCTTTTTCGCTCTGAAAATAGGCTAAAGAATAGCATTAAATAGTATATTTTTGACAAGAGAGAAGTCACACCTTTTTTTGCTAACGTTTGATACTCTAAGCATTTCACCCCACAATGCCACACTATTAATGCTCTGTGACATCCCTCTGACAGCGCGCCATCTCCCTCAAAACGCTTGTCAGACATTTCTTGTTAAAAGTTTTACTTCATATCACTCATTCGAGTTTTCGCAAGCATTTCACGCCACAATACAACACTATAACTACTCTCTAGTACCCCTTTGACACTCTTCATCATCATTGTAAGCATTTTCTAACGTTTGAGACAAACACACACACATACACACAAACATACACACACACAAACACGCACACGCACACACACACACACATTTTTTCTACGTTTAAATTAGGTTCATTCAACTTAGGTTACTATTAGCGCTCATTTTAACCTAAGTTAAAGGAACCTAACTTAAACGTAGAGAAAATTGTTACTTCTATGAATAATTTGATAGCGTTAAATAAAAATTTGGTTGTATTAAGGAAAAAGTTGTTACTTTGAAGAGAAAATTTGTTAGTTTTAAGGAAAACCTGTTACTTCTAAGAAGATTTTGATAGTGTTAAGTAGAGGTTTTTTAGTATTAAGGAAAAGTTGTTACCTCGAAGAAAAAATTTGTTAGGGTTAAGAAAAACTAGCTACTTCTGACAGAAAACTTGTTATCATAAATGAAAAAATTGTTACTTCTAATAAAAATTTGGTATCTTTGACAGAAAACTTGCTACCTATAACAGATAACTTGTTATCACTGACGAAAAAATTGTTGCTTCTCAGAGCGATGTGTTATCTTTGATCGAAAACTTGGTGCAATTATAAAAAAATTATTACTGTTAAGAAAAACTTGTTACTTCTAAGAGAAATTTGATAGTTTTAAGTAAAATTTTGTTAGTTTTAAGGAAAAGGTTGTTACTTCGATGAGAAATTTTTTTAGTGTTAAGGAAAACTTGCTACTTCTGACAGAAGACTTTTTATCATAAACGAAAAACTTGGTATCTTTGACAGAAAACTTGCTACTTCTAACAAATAACTGGTTATCACTGACGAAAAAATTGTTACTTCTAAGAGAAATTTGTTATCTTTGATGGAAAACTTGCTAGCTATAACAGAAAACTTGTTATCACTGACGAAAAATGGTTACTTCTACGAGAAATTTGATAGTGTTAAGTAAATATTTGTTAGTATTAAGGAAAAAGTTGTTAGTTCGATGAGAAAATTTGTTAGTGTTTAGAAAAACTTGTAACTTCTGACAGAAAACTTATTATCATAAACGGAAAAATTGTTACTTCTAAGAAAAAGTTGGTATCTGTGACAGATATCTTATCAGTTTTCTCGAAAGTCTTTGAAACGCCAATAAAAAACCAGCTTTACCAATATTTAGAGGCCAAAGGCTTTTTTAACAGCCGCTAATTCAGGCTTAGGGCTGGCCACTCAACCGAAGACGCCCTTACTTCACTAAGTTTATTCGTAAACAGAAAACTAGATTCGGGTGCTTTACCTGCAGCAGTGCTTCTAGATATTAAGAAAGCGTTTGATAGCATGCACCACGAAATACTAATAAGAAAGCTGGATCATATTGGAGTTCGTGGCCAAGTCCTAGATTGGTTTAAGTCTTACCTGGAAAATGGTCGAATTTACACAGGAAATGACCATGCAAATGATGTCGCAGTTAACTGCGGGGTGCCATAGGGCTCTAAATTGGGACCGGTATTGTTTCTTGTTCACGTAAATGATCTTCAGCAAGTACTGACTCCTGCAAGTCGTAGCCCTTATTGCTGCAAACTATGGCATCCACAAACGACTCCAGGGTCTATAGTAGAAGTCGAGGATGAACTAACGGCATTTGTGGATGATTCACCTATGGCAAGCTCAGAATGGAACATCAAGTCTCTCAAAACGATGCCACAAGACTTTCTTGAAGAAATGCACCTGTGGATGGACGCAAATCGTCTAGTCATCAACATTGACAAATCGAGTGTTTTATTTTTTCACGTATAGATTCGCTGGCTCCTGATGTGATCGGTATTGAGACCTCTGGTGGACTTATCAAGAGACCAGAAAAGGAAACGTTCGATACCTAGGGGTTTTAATCGACGAAAGCCTCTCGTTCAGACACCACATAGCAAGTGTCGAGACGAAGCTTTCAAGGAACCTTGGAATCTTGAGAAAACTTAGTCACCATCTCCCTAAGAAAAATACTGATCCTGATTTACAATACAGTTATCAAGCCTCACATTCAATATTGTTCTACAGTTGGCAATCTAATTTCAAGACACATTTACAGAGACTAAACTCACTTCACAACAAAGCACTTCAAATTTTAGGCCCAGCACCGAACAGACTATCAATGGCATAACTTTACAGACTATCTTGAACCGTTTTTTGTTTTAAATATTTTTCAGGAACACTCCCATCACGATTTAAAAGCTTATTCACACTAGTATCACAAATCCATAGCTTAAATATACGATCTTCATCAGACATTTATATACCCCGACACCGACAGCTAGGTCGGAATTTTCTCCTAGAATTGCGTGTGCTAGAGAGTGGAATGCACTTCCGCAAGAGCTGAAGTCATATAGGTCTCTCGGCTCCTTTAAAAAGAATGTAGAAAAATATCTAAAAGATAAAAAATTTATTTACTAGATTTATTTTATTATTATTATGTTTGAAATTTTTTGATATTATTATTATTTATTATATTTTAGTTTGATACTTCAAGGGGTGTGAGCAGAGGAGAAGTTGTGTTAAATTTATTATTAGTTGATGGTGGTTCGGTTTGGAAATTGGAGAGGACAGGAGGCCACGCTGTACTTAGAGTGTGCAATTATTACGGGCCTAAACCTGCATCAATGCACAAGGAATTGAGTTAACTGGATTTATATATATATTTTTTTTAATTAAAGCCCATTTTGAATTGAACTGAACTGACAGAAAACTTGCTATTTCTAACATATAACTTGTTATCACTGACAAAAATTGCTACTTCTCAGAGAAATTTGTTATCTTTGACGGAAAAATTGGTGCTATTAGAAAAAAATTGTTACGATTAAGAAAAAAACCTGTTACTTCTTCTGTTGAAATTTGATAGTGTTAAGTAAAAGTTTGTTAGTATTAAGGAAGAAGTTGTTACTTCGAAGAAAAATTTGTTAGTGTTAAGAAAAACGTGCTACTTCTGACAGAAAACTTGTTATCATAAAGGAAGAACTTGGTATCTTTGACAGAGAACTTGCTACTTCAAACAAATAAGTTGTTATCACTGACGAAAAAATTGTTACTTCTAAGAGAAATTTGTTATCTTTGAAGGAAAACTTGGTGTTATTAGAAGAAATTTGTTACAGTTAAAAAAAAACCTGTTACTGCTAAGAGAAATTTGATAGTGTTAAGTAAAAGTTTGTTAGTATTAAGGAAGAAGTTGTTACTTCGATGAAAAAATTTTTTAGTGTTAAGGAAAACTTGCTACTTCTGACAGAAAACGTGCTATCATAAAGGAAAATATTGTCAAGGTTAAGAAAAAACCTTTTACTCTTAAGAGAAATTTGATAGTGTTAAGTAAAAGTTTGTTAGTATTAAGGAAAAAGTTATTACTGCGAAGAAAAATTTGTTAGTGCTAAGGAAAACTTGCTACTTCTGACAGAAAACTTGTTATCGTAGACGAAAAAGTTGTTACTTCTAAGAAACATTTCGTGTCTTTGACAGAAAACTCGCTACTTCCAACAGACAACTTGTTATCACTCACGAAAACATTGTTGCTTCTTGGAAAAATTTTATATCTTTGACGGAAAACTTGGTGCTATCAGAAAAAAGTTGTTACTGTTAAGAAAAACCTGTTACTTCTAAGAGAAATTTGATAGTGTTAAGTAAAAGTTTGTTAGTATTAAGGAAAAAGTTGTTACTTCGAAGAGAAAATTTGATAGTGCTAAGGAAAACTTGCTACTTCTGACAGAAAACTTGCTATCATAAACGATAAAATAGTTACTTCTAAGAAAAATTTGTTATCTTTGATTGAAAACTTGCTAGTTCTAACAGAAAACTTGTTATCACTGACGAAAGAATTGTTACTTCTAGAAGAAATTTGTTAACTTTGAAGGTGAACTTGCTGCAAAATTGCTGCTTTGTGTGTGTGTATGTTTTGTGTGTGGATGAGTGTATGTATGTGTGTGTGTGTGTTTGTGTGCGTGTGTGTATGTGTGTGCGTGTGTGTTTGTATGTGTGTATATATGTTTGTGTTTGTTCCAAACGTTAGAAGACGCTTACAATGATAATGACGGGTGTCGTAGGGGTGCTAGAGAGTGGTTATAGTGTTGTACTGTGGCGTGAATCGCTTGCGAAAACTCGAATGAGTGGCTTGAAGTAAAACTTTTCACAAGAAATGTCTGACAAGTGTTTTGGTGGAGATGGGTGACGTCAGACGGGTAGCGCAAAGCAGTAATAGTTTGGCACTGTGGGGTAACATGCTTAGAGTATCAAACACTGGCAAAGAAAGGGGTTTGACTTCTCTGTTTTCAAAAAAATACTGTTTAATGCTATTCTTTAGCTTATTTTCAGAGCGAAAAGTTTGAAAATATCCTAGGGGTGGGGGAGAGGTACCCCATGGATGATGGGGGAGGGCTGATGAGGGCTGGTGCCAGTGTGAAAACAGCGTCGCAGCGCCATTCCACTCTAGCCTATAAGTCTACTTTTTAACGGTTTGATTATCTACTCTTCTCGCAAGATGAGCAACTTATCTTCCATCCTCTCCCATTAGGTATCATTGCTTAAGATGAGCCCCGTTATTTACGCTGCACCCACGTGTTTGCACGTATTCGGTTACAATTTTAGATTCCCCATGAACTCCTGGAGTCTAATTTATGAGATACGATGGTGGCATCCATATTAGACCTGGCCACGGAAATTCTGCGGATCTTCCAGAAAAACAATGTGCAAAAAATGGGTGGAAATCATGCCAAAACTGAAGAAATATTACTAATACTACTACTAACAACTCACCGCAGCACTAAGCCACCTAAGGCCAACGCAGCTTCGCAGGCTCCTCCTCACAAGGCCTTAACCAGTGAGGGGGGGGGGGTTACCCGGTTTGAACCCCCCCACCCCCTCCCGAAATTTTTGACCGGGTCGAAAATAAGTCTAAAAAATACCTGTAAAGACAAAATCTTACCAAGTACAAGATACTATAAAAGTTTTATCCATGGCCTCCACTTTACACCTCCTTAGTTCATATTTTAATCCTTTCTCCACTTTCTTTACATTCCTTTTGCTTTCATATGATCTATCACTCAGATAATTCTTGTACAAGCCCTTTCTCCTTTCTTTTAAACATAAAGCTTTTTCACTAACATTCTTAGCTGCAATTCTGGCTTTCTTCCCTAAGACACCTTCAGCAACTTCACAAATTATTTTTCTAAAAGTATTTCAACACTCTTCCACTTTATCATACTTTAAACTCTCAAGTTTAGTATTCAACTGTTCTTGGAAAGTTTCTCTCATATTCTCACCCTGGTCTATCAACATCATAACTTCCCGGGAGGTAGTAACCCTTCCGATTTTTCAGCTTTAAATTAACCCTTGAGACTACTAGATAACAATCTTTACTTTTAACATCAATAACAGCCCTCCTATATACACTAGTATCTTGTATTGATCCCGCCAGTCTTCGGTTTACTATAACATAATCAACAAGGTTTGCTTTTTTTTACCATCACGTGAATACCATGTTATCTTATGAGCCTTTTTATGACCAAACGCCGTATTGGTTATAAGTAGTTTTTATACCTATAAAATTACAAAAGTATCCATTACTGTTTCCTTTTCCTACACCAAATTTACCTAGACTAGGATACCATCTATCCCTATTTCTACCAACCTGGGTGTTAAAATCTCCTAGTAAAACATCCTATTTCTACCTGGGACCCTGTCTGTTTGCTCCAGTAAGTGTAAGTAAAATTCATCTGAGTCACTTGTATCTCCGTCAGTCGGTTCTACAGGGGCATATACTACTATAACTGATACCCTGAACTCTTTAGTCATAAAATGAGCAATTAGTATTATATTATTAACAACTTCCCAGCTTAAACAAGATTAGCAGCTTCCTTATTCATCATGATCCCTACTCCCTGTCTATGTACCCCATCATTCCTGCCTGAGTAAACAAATTCTATATCACCTAATTTCATGCTTCCTACCCCTCGGATATGAGTTTCTGACGCTCGTTATAATTTCAGTTCGAATCGTCTGAATTCGTCTTTCAAAATGTTGATACGATGGTAATTTTTTAACGTCGTAACATTCCAAGTTCCAATTTTCATATTCTTTAAATAATTGAAATTATTTTCTCCTCAGGAAAAACAATGATCCTGGATACCAGTGCAGGACGGGGATCACATATCTTCTCAAGTCTACACTGAAGTGCTTAAGCCGGCTTAGAACCGGACAGCAAGAAGTCCCTGGGACGTCCATGAATGGAGGCTTTGTACAATCCTGGGCCCATCTTGTTCACAACATGGTTTTCAGCACTTGGCGATGCTCTTCTATCAAGAAGAGTCGAAATCCTCCACAGACAATCTCAAGCCTATTACCTCAGTTTTATAATATATTCATGCCTACAAATATTATGCTACTACGGGTAGGCAGCCCATAATAGCTAAATTAGCTAGGAAGAGGTTTTCTAGTCCGACGACGCCCGTTAAGACATACCAAGCCCAGAAGAATTGTCTATTAGTCAGAATCCCGTTCGAATGCTGTTGCGTTTACTAGGCTATATTTTCCTCAAGGGGCGCCACTTCTCAAGTGGGAAGAGAGTTGACCGCAAGGTCCACAGTCTTGCAGGAACCAGAAAAGGGTCGAGGCAGCTCTTTGCAGAGGCCGATGTCCATAGATCTGAATCTTACGCCCTGCTGCAATTGTTCTCCTATAGAGAATCCTCCCGCGATGGTGTTGTGCATCACCATGCAATTTAACCTATTACTGGGAGAAGGTTTGGAACTCAAGGGACTTTATGACAAACCAGTGGGCCCTTTTGAGTGTACATTTGAGGGGGCTTCTTCCTCCTCCGCCTGTATTTATGTCCCCGGGTGAGGGTGCTCCAGATTCTATTTTGGACCCCCAGGGACAAGGTCCCCCTTGGTCCGTGCCTCTTATGGATATACCCTATATATCTGTAGGGCGTTCCCCAATCACCAACTGGGGACACGCTGAGTGGCCTGGGGGTGGCAAGGAACATAAGTTAAGACAATAAAGCCAAAACAATAAAATGAAAGCAGATTTCCAAAATGATGATAGAAAGTATGGTACTTAGGCTACCTGTTATAGCATTTACACTAAAGAACTGAACTTAGTCGCAGTGAGATGTACCAAAATATGACGAAAAAACAATACCTTAGCAACAAAATTATGGGTATCAAAAGCTATTGGAAATTCTATACGGTTTTAATTTGTATTTAAACATGAAGAAATTACTTTGAAGTAGATAATGAAATTCAGCTAAAAATAAATTGAAACTGTGTAAACAAATGAAACTTGAAAACGTCAAAGTGAATAAATATAACTCAAAAGGACGTGATATTAAAAGAAACAATAAAGCCAATCTTAAAACGAACAGACAATATCACAAATAAGATGCAGGTAAAAACTATCTGACTATTTGAACTGACAAGATCATAGATAATAAAAGCTGATTTGACTGTTTCTAGTTAATGTTTTAAGACAAGAACACTGAGTCTTATCGTGTTTCACAACAGGTTCACATTTTGTGCATTGACCATTTGAATAATTGGGAACTTTTATTTTCCACTATCTAATTAGGAGGGGTAATTTTGTTATCTTCCGATTTTATTCAATGAAATTACCAAAACTGATTCTCCGTGACTATACTATAGAGGTATTTTTAAAATATAGGGCAGGAGGGGAGTGGAGCGGAGAAAATGGGATGACACTAAATGTGTTAAACTATTTCTGTTGAAACTAAATGTCATCTAAAAATCTAAGATTTATACATTAGTTTACATTAATTTATATTAATGTAATTTGTACATGTGTCCTACTCTAACCCCTCCACATTATAAATTGGCCCCACTAAAGAAGTTTTTGTATTTTCAACTTTTTACAGCTTCATAGTATACTGCCTACAGGATAAGTTGTCCCTAGTTTCAGCCAACCATGTTGACATCATCACTCAGTTAATGGATTTACAATAAATAAGTTTCCATTGGAAACATAAAACCCAGAAAAAACAATCATAAGTTTAACTCAAAGAAATAGATATTTTATAAGAGTCCTTCATGGATACCTCTTAAAACGCTTTAAATCTATCTCTAATATCACTCCTCCCCACCTTCCCGCTATGTTGCATGCTAGGATGTATTTTTCTATAATAGATGGTTTTTTGGCATATATTACGATAGGCCTCTTTTAACGTTTTATTTTTGTTTGTCGTGATTTTTAACTGCTTTTTTCTATGTTTTTAATATTGTTTGTAAATTTGTTTGAAATAATACACTTTTAGTTATAAGCTCTGTGTTTTTAAGATGTATTCTTTAGGAAAAACAATGTGATTATACAATTTAAGCATCGTTTATTCTGTATCGCTATTAATATCTTAGGAGCAATTGTCTCCAGAACCGTGTCAAATTTGGGCCAGTAATACATTGTTCTAACGAGCGCCGAAAATGGGGGATTTCAGGTGTCGTGCAGTAGGTTATTTCTAGAATATATTGACTAGGACATAATATTGGGAATGACTGGTTAGTCCTGTCGATTAGGGCAGAAATCTGTTGGAAGAAAATTAACCTTTCGACTCCTGGCGGCGTCAAGAACTAAAGAAAAAAGAAAGAACTAAAGAAAGAAAAAAGTGTTGAACGTCTTGAGCGAAAAATAAAATGCCATTAAATCAAAAGGAAGAAAAAACGGGTTGAGTGTTTCAGGCGAAAAATGAAAATGTTGAAAATTTATTATGTGACAGTGATGCACAATCATTATGTAAAGTGTCTGCTCTCGTTACGCTACAAGCGGGATTCCCCAGGTGTTCCTGAGGCAGGGTTACATAAAATTGCGTCAAGCATATAAGACATGATCGTTTGAAACAGGATGTGTTGTGAAGTCATTAGAGTGTAGAGCTGTGTGTCGTGGGAGTCTTGCCAACTGTGTTCCCTTTAATAGAACCGGTGACCACATTGCGTAGGTGTGACGACTAGAGGGGTTTGTAGCTCCACTTATTTACTGTGCTAGAAAATGACTTCTGCAACCTGGGGAGCATGTTTAGACAATATTTCCTATAAAATGCTCGTCTGAGGTTTTTAATAGAAAAAAATCATGGGGAAATAGAAACAGAGGGGATGGCGTTGGCTAGTAACTCCATTTGTTATCAAACATATCCAAAGTAGCAACTAACAATCATTACCAGCATAACCAACATAACCATCAACTATTAATCATAACCAACAAACAATAGACATAACTAACAAACATAACAAACATAAACAACCACCAACAAACATAACCAACAAACAACAAAAATAACCAAAAACCATATCGTACATAGCCAATAATAATAATCAACAAACATAACCAACAATCATAGCCAGCAAGCACAACAAAGATAACCAGCAACTAACAAACATAAACAAAAACCAACAAACATAACCAACAACCAACAAACATAAACCAACACGCATAACCAACAATCATAACCAACAATCATAATCAACAAATATAACCGACAAACATAACCAACATAAACATCAACCAACATAACCAACAAACATAACCAAAAAAAGGGAGGGCATGCTTTTAAAGTACCTAGGGGGATACTACTTGTGTCCATCCTGAAGGCATCGTTATAGGCTGTTTTGACTTTTGTGAATAAAATGGTTATCTCATAATTTTGATCGGATGAGTTTTAGGAAAGAGGGTGTCAGGGAAGGGGGGAGGCTAGTTGCCCTCCATGACTTATTACTTTGAAAAAAGAGCTAGAACTTGAAATTTCCAATCAAATAAGCCTTTTATAAAGTTAACACAACCACCCGTATTATTAAAATCTTGTTTACCCCTGGGGTGTAACTTACGATTCTGGCCCTCAGACTCTGGAGGGCTAGGTTAACTCCAAAGGTCTTGTTAGATGATCTTTGGACTGTTTTTGAACAAATGACTGTCATAAAATTTCCATCGAATGCATTTCGGGAAAATAGACGGTAAGGGAGGGGTAGTTGCCCTCCGATCGCTTTGACTCTTGCAAAGGGCACTAAAACTTCTGATTTCCAAGCCAATGAACCCCCTCTGAAGTTCATACGACTACCCTCTCCGTATAAACATTATATGCCCCTGAGACATAGCTTGCAAACCCCTTCCCATAGGGCATTTGGGGGGGGGGTCATCTGCCAAGACATAATTTCTTGACCTTTCAACAACGCTGAACAAATTAGCTATCTCAAAATGTTTATTACATGTATTTGGGGAAATGATTGGCGTAGGGAGGGGGAGTCTGGTTGCCAACCAGCCCCTTTCGGTCATTAAGAAGGGCACTAGATTTTGCAATTTCCGATCGAATGAGCCCCTTTTGAAGTTTTTACGACAACTCCTTCTATAAGAAAGTGCCCTGGTTTAAAACAAAGAAAAGGGGTAGCTGCCCTCCGATCACTTGGCTATTAAAAAGGGCACTATAACTTCTCATCACCATTCCAATGATCCTTCTTCGAATTTTATACGGCCATCCTTTTATAAGAACCTTACATTCCCCCTAGGGCATAAATGACAACCCTTGCCACGAGGGTTGTGGGGAGTTTGTCATCCTAAAAGACATAATTTTCGGATCTTTCAACTACGCTTAGCAAAATGGCTACCTCAAAATTTTGATTGGATGTGTTTGGGGAAATGATGGGTGTGGGGGAGGTATGAGGCGGTGGTTCCCCTCCAATAACTTTTGACTTTTAAAAAGGGCACTATCCATTTTAATTTCCAATCGAATGAGCCCCTTCTATACGAGGCGCCCTGGTCTAAAAAAACAAAACAAACAAAAATAAATACATTGTGCCCACATTGCTCTTTACTTAGGCAGCACTAATGTGTTGTCTATGAGAATGAAAAGATGTAAAAAAAAATTCTGCTCGTTTTTTTCGTTAGTCATATGTTTGAGATAAGAAATTCAAATCAGATTAGCAATCCTAACCGTTATGTCTGGAAATTCCCCGTGAGCGACCTGAAAGTCACTTGCGAGCTAGTCGGTTTGGCGATCTCTGGCTTAGAGTGCATCTCTGGTGTTAATGCCTTTTAAATATCAAAGAGCACACTCGATATTTAGTAATTACTAGGTAATAATAAGCAATCATTTACTTATAATTAATTTAAAACTTTTTACACAAAATAAGTTCTTAAAGAAAAGTAAAGAGCTCCATTAAACCGAAAATGAGCAGAAATAAGCCAAGTTACTACCAAGTGTAAAACTGCCATAGATAACTGTCAATAAATACATGAAACCCAAAACAAACAGAAATTACAATAAATACCCGAGTCAAAGTCCAAACAAGGAGAAATAAACATGAGTGGGGCTGACAACCCTACTTACAACATGCTTCCTCAAGACCAAAACATAATTTGCACTTTACTGAAAACAAAAATATTTTAAATGTTTCCACTTTTTAAATTTAATAAGTCAAAATTATTAAGACTCTGGGGATAAACATAAGTACATGTATATTAAAAAGACAATCCACGTTCATTTGTGTTATTTTTTCAGTAAAGTGAGAATTATGTTCTCGTCTTAAATATTTACAAATCTGTTGCGTTCACAGAGTCTCAGTATCCGAAGTGTCCCGAAGCCACCGTGTAGCGATAAAAATTTTATGGCTGTCCTAATTGTGGTAATAAAGGTTGATCGTGTCAATGTATTGTTATGCTTTGAAGCTGTGAACATACACCTTATAAGTTCTCCGATAGCGCCACTTATAGCGCTAAGGACTGTGCCATATGTAATATTATGATTTAAAGCGGTGTACCGATCGCGCCAGTTCTTCCGGGGTGATTTTCCTTAGGCTACTTAATAGGCTAGGCAAGCTATAAAAATAATGAGAAAATTAAGTTTATGATCGCGCCACAGCAATGGGAAGTAAAGCAAATTTATGACCGAGCCACCCTCAATTTTTGAGAATAAATAAAATGTGTAACTATATAAATTTAACTTCTTTTCCTCGAGGTATCTGGAGATCAATTACCTCTAATATTATGTAGAAATAAGATCTCTGGGAGCGCTACCTTGGAAGTATGCGAACTAATTATCTGTCGTGCGACTACATACGGACATATAAAATAACATAAACACAAATAGAAAGGCAATAGATTTATTGTGACTTACATTTTAGGTGTACAACAATGCTCACTTCAATTGACGACAAATAGGAGCAGAGATAATAATAATTAATGAATTGTAATGCTTGAACACCGGAATAATTCTGCAATTAATAATCTTACAAAAAGCACTTTTACCACACTATCAAACATAGTTTTTTGTCCTGGATAAGGCTCTACTGGGTCGCAAACCATATTTCGGATTTGCTAACCACTGGTTCAATCATCTGTGATATTTGAATTTTTTGCATCGTTTTGGGAGGGACTTTTGTTCTCCTTATCGCGAATCCGTAATATTTATCTTTATTTTCATTGTCTATTAGATTCATACTGGCGCTATGTTGCGCCATTGCGGCATCTTGCGGCGTCACGTTGGGTTTTACTATGTTTTTCCATAACTCCGCTATTTTCTTAATTTCGTTTGACCTATACTGTCGCAAATCTCCTATTTTTATCCTTGCAGATTCAATCCACTTATTATTTAAATTTACTTCATCTCTGCAATGTCTCTCAGAATAATTGAACAAATTTCTGGTTATGCCATGTCCTCCTTGCGAGACATGAGGTTCAAAAGATTGTGACATTATACCGTCAGAAATTTTATTTATTGTTACGTTGTCTTCGTAACCTCTGTTACGATTTCTTAAGGTAGAAATTCCTTCCCCTACCTTAGCCGGGTAGACAAGCCTTTCGTTCGCTACGTCTAATAATACTCTATTAGATCTTAAAAAATTTGCGCCGATAATGGAGTCGTACGGAAGGTTATCGCATATTATAAAATTTGTCGGAAAGATTCTATTATCCCTTTTTACGTTTAGGCGAATTGAACCCCTTGCATCCAATTTATGCCCTGTCACACTAGTTAGCTTGGGGTTATTAAAATTTCTTTGTTTTCTAATATGCGGAGGCAACATATCAAATACACATGAGTTTATAATGTTCGCAGTAGCATCAGAGTCAATTAAGGCTTTAAAGTAAACATTTGCTACATAAAAATCATTAAATATAGGTAACTTGTTATTACTATCACTACAGGACGGTACTACTATTGTTTTGGACCTATTAAATATTCTGGGCACCCTCTGGGTCCAACTTATATTTCTAAGGGACCTGAAACGTTTCCCTGAGGATCTATTTCATGTGTCGGTGCCTGCAATAGATATTCGGATATGTTCGTGGAATCTCTAGCTGTGGCAGCGCCGGATGCTGGTGCTGACTGCCAATGCCGTCGGCTTAAAAAGTTTTCATTTCCCGTCGGCCAATTAAGTATTTGCCGTCGGCTTGAAAAATTTTCATTTCCCGTCGGCAAATTTTCGTGATTTATATATGCCATTTTCGCATTATATTGGCTTTGGCGAGTATTTGGGTTTTCAAATTGGTAGTTAATTTTTCTATGGGGGGGGAGGATTGTACAAATTTGTTTGGTACGTGTTGTAAGATACTGATTGCCGCAATCTTCCCTGGCTATAGCCTAGTGTACCACTGGCGCTAAAATTTGTTCTTCCGAACAAATGGTTGCCATAATTTTGCGTACTACCTTTGCAGCATATTCTTTGTGTGCGATTGGGGACATAACGGCACTCCCTCGCGATGTGCCCAGTTCGATTACAAATATAGCATCTTATTACTTTAGGTTTATTTTCATAATTAAATTGTTTGACAGGCTGAAAACATACTGTTTTCTGCCTAGCAGGTTCTTGCGTTTTATTTCTTTATGGCACTGGGGAGTTATCCCTTGAAAAGAAATTGGGAGACGCCTGATCAACTTTGAAGGTCATGCTTGCGTTTGATTCGCCTAGGCTATTTATTTTTGCTTTACTGTGATTTGCGACCATCGTATCAACTTCGATCAATCGATCTACCTCCTGAACTGCAAGATCCAACGTCTGAATATTTTTGGATATTACCATTCTATATAGTTTTGGGGGTAGCCCTTGCAAAAAGGTATTTAGTATGACTTTTTCATACAGTTGTCCTGAACCTCTTCCGTATTTTGCCTCTACTGAAATGCGTATATTATCAAGATATTCTCTTATATTTTGTGAATGGTCAAAGCACACCATTCCGTGTTTTAATTTATTTATGGAACTGGTTTCGATAAATCTATCTTCAAATGCCGTTAACAATTTGTCCACCGTATTTATTGGCAAGTTGGCGTTGTCACCTATAGTATGTTCAATCTGCTTTAGAAAGGTTAAGGCCTGGCCTTTTAATCGTAATAGAAGCATGTCGACTAACGTTTCTAGCTCTGTTTTGTTAATTCTACAAATTGGGCCAATTGGATATTAAATTCGTCGATATCTGATTGTCCATTGTACTGCGGGATAGACTTTGCTATTTCTATATTTTTCGCGACCAACTTTTGCGCCATTAATAAATCGCTTAATTCTTCTGACATTTTTTTTTGCGTTCGAATAACACAAAATAAATTTATTATTTCACTTAACCTATTTTGGGGGAGGCTATTATCTCCTATGAGATATTCTAAAGGGTTTCCCTGTAATAGCTTAGTGGTCATAGGCCTAATCACTTTTCTTATATGTCTGTATCTTCCCAATGATTAAATTTAAATTACAAGGTTTATAGCCTAACTAGTTCGCAAGTTTTCCTCCAATTTCCGACCGTGCCATTTGTAGCAATAAAAATTTTATGGCTGTCCTAATTGTGGTAATAAAGATTGATCTTGTCAATGTATTGTTATGCTTTGAAGATGTGAACTTACACCTTAAAAGTTCTCCGATAGCGCCACTTATAGCGCTAAGGACTGTGTCATATGTAATATTATGATTTAAAGCGGTGTACCGATCGCGCCTGTTCTTCCAGGGTGATTTTTCTTAGGCTACTTAATAGGATAGGAAAGTCATAAAAATAATGAGAAAATTAAGTTTATGATCGCGCCACAGCAATGGGGAGTAAAGCAAATTTATGACCGCGCCACCCTCAATTTTTGAGAGAAAATAAAATGTGTAACTATATAAATTTAACCTCTTTTCCTCGAGCTATCTGGAGATCAATTACCTCTAATATTATGTAGAAATCAGATCCCTGGGAGCGCTACCTTGGAAGTATGCGAACTAATTATCTGTCGTGCGACTAGATACGGACATATAAAATAACATAAACACAAATAGAAAGGCAATAGATTTATTGTGACTTATATTTTAGGTGTACAACAATGCTCACTTCAATTGACGACAAATAGGAGCAGAGATAATAATAATTACTGAATTGTAATGCTTGAACGCTGGAATAATTCTGCACTTAATAATCTTCCAAAAAGCACTTTTACCACACTATCAAACATATTTTTTTGTCCTGCGCTCTAAGAGCTGACTCACAATTGGCCCAAGTCCTGAGGCGGGCCAAACTCCTCGTCTAATAATTTCTTTTAAATATTTCTGATGATTCAAAAGTTCACACCGCTCTTATAATTTAAACTCCCTGAGAAACATTGTATCTATCATTTTGCTTATTAGCAAAGATCTTAGCAAAATTCAAAACCGTCTAGCGTCATTTTAACGGAAGCTAAAATGCAATTTCTTTTTTTTGCTGATTAAGAATTTAGACTCTTGGGAACGGTATTTGAACTCAATTAGGGGACGTTTAATTTCTGTCGGAATTATCTTTAGAAAAAGGAATTTTATTTTTTGTATTTTAAATATATCACATTTTACTCACGGTACAACCGGGCTCCCGGTATTATTTATTAACTGAGCAAACTCAATTTGAAGATATGAAGTAGATTCACCTGCCAGTTACTCCAAAGAAGTCAGTTCCATGGCATTCGTCAATAAAAACCATACTCTTGTATTTTTCCTGCACAATCACATATTTGCGGTAAAGGTGCCACATTACACTCCATACTAAATTCGGTATCGGTAATAATTAGCCTTTGCCTTGCATCATCACATTTTTTTTTACTTTTTCGTCTAAATCTATTAATAAAAATAAAATAATAAAAGATATAAAACTGAAAAGACTAGCCACGACAAAAAAAAATCAAAATGGATATTAAAGCAGTACAGTAGCTCTGCCTAAATAATGAGCTGCAAGCCTTCAATGCAATATTAATTTTCCCCGGCAACTTTATAAGGAAGGAGAGGTCGAAATAGCTTTGGAGGGGTCTCATCTGAAGGAAATTGAAAATTTCATTCAGATATTTCCTTCAGAATTTCCTTTTTAAAAATCAAATGTAATTTACCGGCATTATTTGAGAAACGATCAGAAATGAAATGAAAAAAAATAAGTTCTTTCAGCTTAAAGTAAGGAGCAACATTAAAACTTATAACAAACAGAAATAATTCCATATATGAGATGGTTACCCCCTCCTCAGTACCTCGTTCTTTACGCTAAAGTTTTACTGTTTGTCTCAAATTTCTTAAGAGCGGCTCCTGAAATACAAGGGTAATTTAATTAGAATAAGAAGCTTTTTAAAAGCACTAACAAAAACTTTAGCTGAAAGAACAAGGCATTGAGGAAGGAATTAACCCCATAATATACGGAATAATTTCTGTTCCCTTTAAGTTTTAATGTTGCCCCTTACTTTAGTTGAAAAAACTTGTTTTTTTCTTATTTCATGTCGCAAAGACCCTATAGCACTCGTTAACATTGTTAAAAAAAAGCAAAAATTTTGAACTGAAGTACATAGTGACAAAATCACTCGTTCTTTTGGGATTTTTTTTTCTCTGTCTTGAATCTTTGATAAATCTTTCAGCCTCATTATATTTGGTAGGTAACCTTAAACTTAATGAATTTTCCTTATTTAGATTCATTATGAAAAACAACTTTTTCACATACATTAATAATAAAAAAATAATTCGAAAAAAAAGTTTTTCAAAGAAAAGTAAAGGCCGTCTTGAACTTAAGATCACAAGAAATTAAAATCTACAATAGCTCAAACTAAAAACGAACAGAAATTACTATTAAAGAATAAATGAAACCCAAAAGGAACAGGTATAAAATTAACAATCACAGCAAAAAAACAACAGGTAATAATAAAAATTAATAAATGAATATTAAAATAAGTCAAACTTAAATTTTATTATATCTGTTCCAAAAGGAACAGGTATAAAATTAACAATCACAGCAAAAAAACAACAGGTAATAATAAAAATGAATAAATAAATATTAAAATAAGTCAAACTTAAATTGAATATGCAAATCAAGCTTAAACCGAACAAAAATCTATTGCTATTGAAGTATAAATGAAACCCAAAAGGAACATACATTAAGTAATTAATCATAGCAAACAAACATGCAATAGGTGCTAATATAAATGAATAAATAAATTTTAAAGCGAGTCAAGCTTAAAGTGAATATACAAATCAAGCTTAAAACGAACAAAAATCACAACAAACAAGAATTTGGGTACTGCCTCGTTCCATAACTGAAAAAATATAAAACCTACTGCGTAATTGGCGCTTACGGAAAACTTTATGTGTCCTGAACGGTCTTGGAAAGAGCTAATATAATCAAACTGAATATTTGATATATAATGATATTAATTATAGAAACTCACCAGTTCAAAATTTAATTTTACTGTAATTTTTATGCTTATTCCCAATGTAAATTGCGACGAAGACCACACTGCTAGATCACCTTTATACATATGACCGAAATTTACAATTTACCTTAGAAATTGAAAATGCAAATAATTTACCGTTTCTGGATGTTTTAATTATTCGTAACATTGATAAACTCGATTTTACAATTTACAGAAAACCCACTCAAAATAACAGATATCTACATTTCTAATCCAATCACCCCTCACAAGTTAAAAGAGGTGTTTTGACATCTCTTGTTGATCGTGCCCTAAACATTTGCTCTGAACCTTACATCGCAGATGAAATAAATTTTATTAGAGACAAACTTTTTGGAAACGGTTATCCTGTTGTCTTTATTAACAATACAATTAGCCGAAGATTGGCAAGGCACTCCCGTAAAATAATGGTCTTTTACAATGTGAAGTTCCCGTCAAGCCCTCAATTATAATTTACCTTCCATATATTCCAAAAGTCACTACATGTTAAAAAAAAGTTTGCACACAAAATAATTTTTATGTCTTATTTACAAATAATTTTAAAATCATGAATTTCCTAAATTCTGGTAAAGATATAACCTCCAGTTACTCGCCAAAGAGGGGTTTATCAAATACCATGTGACTGTGGCCATTTTTATGTTGGTAGAACCCGTCAGAATTTAGAAAAATGCCTACAACAACACAAAGATGACATAACTAAAGCTTTAAATTCTAATAGTACAAATATTTCCCTTGATTCTTCTTTAAGCAGTCACATATATATTATAACCCTAGTCATAAAATGCTTTTTCAAGAAACTTGCCTTATTAGCAATGATTTAGGCATAAAACAGGTTGTTCGAGAGGCAACTGAAATTAAAATTAAAATAAACAGTAATATTTCTTTAAATAGAGATTTGGGGGAATATTTGCTTATAAAAATGATTTAACTAATTATATTAAAAAACCAGTAAATAACTCCACTCAATCTGTTACGAATAGACCATCTAGGCTGGCTGCCAAGAAAGCGAGATTAGCTTTAAAAGATTGTCTGTAAGTATTTTTATTCCATTTGAATGAATTTTTCTCTGTCCACTTCGCTTGGTGTACCAGTCCTGGTTGAACTTCCTTGAAGTAATGATATTAGGGCTGTTTAAAAAAAAAAAAAAACTCTTTTCAGTTTTAATGATTGAATTTTAATGTAAGTTTCTTTTATATTGTTTTTTATTCTCTTCGTTTGTTTGCTGAGGACGGCCCTTGGATATAGGGTCAAAATATTCATTTAAAGTTGCGTTCCACTGTCTTGTATAAAGAAAAAATCCCTGTCGTTCTACTTATTGTTTATCTTATTCCCAGTGTTGTAATAAGTACAAAAGAAAATATTTGTAATATAAATCTTTTTCAGTGAAGCTCAAGGGCGCAGTAGGTTTTAGACTTTATAGTTAGGGAATGAGGCAGAACCCAAACCCTTGTTTGAAGTGATTTTTGTTCGTTCTAAGCTTGAGTTGTATATACAATTTAAGTTTGACTCGTTTCAAGACTTAGTTATTCATTTATATTAGTACCTGTTGTGTATGTTTGTTTGTGATGATTAATTACTTAATTTCTGTTCGTTTTGGGTTTCATTTATACTTCAATAGCAATAGATTGTTGTTCGTTTTAAGCTTGATTTGCATTTTTAATTTAAGTTGTACTTGTTTTAAGATTTATTTATTCATTTGTGTTAGCACCTGTTGTTTTTTGCTATGATTGTTTATTTAATTTTCGTTCGTTTTTGGGTTTCATTTATTCTTTAATAGTAATTTCTGTTCGTTTTGAGTTTGAGCTTGAGCATAATAGTAAAATATTACTATTACTACTAAGTCTTAATTATTATCAGTCTTAAATATTACTAAGTCTTAAAAAACGAAAAGATTTAAAGTGTTATTTTCTTTTTCCCTGAAAAGACTATGTCAATATAAAAAGAACAGAAATTAATTAAAAAAAACTTTTTCCACAAAATAAGTTTTTCAGAGAAAAGTAAAGAACTCCATTAAACAAAAATGAGCAAAAATAAAATCAAATAATCTACCGAGCTCGAAACTACCACAAATCAGCATCGATAAATAAATGAAACCCAAAACGAACAGAAATTACAATAGATAACCGAGTCAAACTCAAAACGAGCAGAAATTAACAGAAGTTGGGCGCAAAACCCTTGTGCCTTCCAAGGCCAAAACAAAATTTGCACTTTACTGAAAAAATACAAATGAATGTGCATTGTCAGTTTAATATACATATACTGATATTTAGTAATCAAAATGTTAAAATTATTTGATTTATTAAAGTTATAAAAGTAAAAACATTTATATTTTTTCAGTAAAGTGCAAATTTTGTTCTGGCCTTGGGAAGGCACAGGGATTTTGCGCCCAACTTATGTTAATTTCTGCTCGTTTTGAGTTTGACTCGGTTATCTATTGTAATTTCTGTTCGTTTTGGGTTTCATTTATTTATCGATGCTGATTTATGGTAGTTTCGAGCTTGGTAGATTATTTGATTTCATTTTTGCTCATTTTTTGTTTAATGGAGTTCTTTACTTTTCTTTGAAAAACTTATTTTTTGGAAAAAGTTTTCTTAATTAATTATTTGGTAAAAGACTCTAAACTTAGAGTCAATATCCGCAAAGACTGGAAACTCTGTATTCCAATCCTTATTGACTAGCTCATCTTTACTTCGAAGTGAATCTTTATCGAGTAGCATCCTCAGCTTGAGGCTGCTCTTCTTTTTGGACTTTTCATTATCAATATATACCGAGTAACTTGCAAATACACCAAAATGATCAGAAGTATCAAACAGTTCGTGGTAACGAACTGTAAGTAAGGAGCGACCCGGCTCATGGTAACCGAAACTCTAGAAAACGGGTTTTTGATACCAATAGATATATCAAAAGAATCAGATTTCAATGCTGATTTCAAATATATAACTTTCATCAAGTTTAGTGCTACCCATCAAAGTTACGCGCCTGAGAAAATTTGGCTGATTTTCAAAAAAGGGGGAAAGACCCCCTAAAAGTTATAGAACCTTAATGAAAATCACACCATCATATTCAGCGTATCAGAGAACCCTACTGTAGAGGTTTCAAGCTCCTATCTACAAAAATGTGGAATTTTACATTTTTTGCCAGAAGAAAGATCACGGATGCGTGTTTATTTGTTTGTTTGTTTTTTTTTGTTTTTTTCCCAGGGGTGATCGTATCGACCCAGTGGTCCTAGAATATCGTGGGAGGGCTCATTGGAACGGAAATTAAAAGTTCTAGTGCTCTTTTTAAGTGACAAAAAAAATGGAGGGCAACTAGGCCCCCTCCCACGCTTATTTTTTTCCCAAAGTCACCCGATCAAAATTTTGAGATAGCCATTTTGTTCAGCATGGTCAAAAATATGATAAATATGTCTTTTAGGATGACTTAATCCCCCAAAGTTCCCAGAGGGAGGGCTAAAAGTTATGAACTTTATCCAATGTTAACATATAGTATTGGTTATTGGGAAGTATACAGAAGTTTTCAGGAGGTTTTTTTTCTGGTAGTGGGAGGGAAGGGTGGGTCGGTTGTTATGTTGGAGTATCTGTTCATGAAGGAAGTTTTCATGGGGGAAGGGATATTGCCATGAAGGGGGCGCCGGACTTGCCAGCATTATTTATTGGTTATTGGGAAGTATACAACCCTTTTCAGGAATGATTTTTTCTGGAGGGGGGGGGGCTAGAGGAGGGGGTTACTCTGGAGAATATTTCCGTGGAGGATGTTTCTTTGGGGTAAGGGACATTTCTATGAAGGGGGTGCCGGATTTCCAAGCGTTATTTAAAAAACGATCAGAAATTAAATAAAAAAACAAGTTTTTTTCAACTGAAATGTAAGAAGGAATATTAGAACTTAAAACGAACAGAAATTATAACGTATGTGAGGGGGTTCTCCCCCAAGTCAATACCTCACTCTTTACGCTACAGTTTTTTTTTTTAGTGCTTTCAAAAGAGCTATCTATTCTAATTAAACGGCCTTTGTGATTCAGGGGTTTGTGAATCAAATTTTTTTTAACTTTTAACGTAAAGAGCGTGGTATTGACTAAGGGGAGAACCCCCTCATATACGTAATAACATATACGTAATAAAAAAAAACAATAAAAAAACAAGCGATACGGCTCAATAGTAATCGAAACTTTTAAAAACGGAATTTTGATGTCAATAAATGTATCAAAAGAATGGGCTTATAATGCTGATTCTAAATATATAAGTTTTATTAAGTTTAGTATTACTCATCAAAGGCTAAGAGCCTGAGAAAATTTACCCGATTTTTTAAAGAGGGGGGAAACATCCCCTACAAGTGAAAGAATTTTAATGAAAATCACACTGTCAGATTCAGCGTATCAGAAAACCCTATTACATAGGTTTCAAGCTCATATCTGCAAAAATCTGCAACTTTGTATTTTTTGCCAGAAGAAAAATATACGAATATAGAAGTTAGTTACGTAAGTTAATTTGTAAAGACATCCATTTAGCAAAAGAAAAGTAAAATTTTTATGCAAATAAAAGCTGCATTAACTAAAAAACGATCAGAAATTAAATAAAAAAACTAGTTTTTTAAACTGAAAGTAAGGAGCGACATTAAAACTTAAAACGAACAGAAATTATTCCGTATATGAAAGGGGCTGTCCCCTCCTCAACGCCTCGCTCTTTACGCTAAAGTTTAACTCTGTCTCACAACTTTATTTTTTAAAACAATAAAAAACTTTAGCGTAAAGAGCGAGGCGTTGAGGAGGGGACAGCCCCTTTCATATACGGAATAATTACATTTCAACTGAAATGTAAGAAGGAATATTAGAACTTAAAACGAACAGAAATTATAACGTATGTGAGGGGGTTCTCCCCCAAGTCAATACCTCGCTCTTTACGCTACAGTTTTTTTTAGTGCTTTCAAAAGAGCTATCTATTCTAATTAAACGGCCTTTGTGATTCAGGGGTTTGGGGCTGTCCCCTTCTCAACGCCTCGCTCTTTACGCTAAAGTTTGACTCTGTCTCACAACTTTATTTTTTAAAACAATAAAAAACTTTAGCGTAAAGAGCGAGGCGTTGAGGAGGGGACAGCCCCTTTCATATACGGAATAATTACATTTCAACTGAAATGTAAGAAGGAATATTAGAACTTAAAACGAACAGAAATTATAACGTATGTGAGGGGGTTCTCCCCAAGTCAATACCTCGCTCTTTACGCTACAGTTTTTTTAGTGATTTCAAAAGAGCTATCTATTCTAATTAAACGGCCATTGTGATTCAGGGGTTTGTGAATCAAAATTTTTTTTAACTTTTAACGTAAAGAGCGTGGTATTGAATAAGGGGAGAACCCCCTCATATACGTAATAACGTATACGTAATAAAAAAAAAACAATAAAAAAACAAGCGATACGACTCAATAGTAATCGAAACTTTTAAAAACGGAATTTTGATGTCAATAAATGTATCAAAAGAATGTGTTTATAATGCTGATTCTAAATATATAAATTTTATTAAGTTTAGTATTACTCATCAAAGGCTACGAGCCTGAGAAAATTTACTCGATTTTTTAAAGAGGTGGGAAACATCCCCTACAAGTGAAAGAATTTTAATGAAAATCACACCGTCAGATTCAGCGTATCAGAAAACCCTATTACATAGGTTTCAAGCTCATATCTGCAAAAATCTGCAACTTTGTATTTTTTGCCAGAAGAAAAATATACGAATATAGAAGTTAGTTACGTAAGTTAATTTGTAAAGACATCCATTTAGCAAAAGAAAAGTAAAATTTTTATGCAAATAAAAGCTGCATTAACTAAAAAACGATCAGAAATTAAATAAAAAAACAAGTTTTTTAAACTGAAAGTAAGGAGCGACATTAAAACTTAAAACGAACAGAAATTATTCCGTATATGAAAGGGGCTGTCCCCTCCTCAACGCCTCGCTCTTTACGCTAAAGTTTGACTCTGTCTCACAACTTTATTATTTAAAACAATAAAAAACTTTAGCGTAAAAAGCGAGGCGTTGAGGAGGGGACAGCCCCTTTCATATGCGGAATAATTTCTGTTCGTTTTAAGTTTTAATGTCGCTCCTTACTTTCAGTTTAAAAAACTTGTTTTTTTTATTTAATCACTTATAAGAACACTCGGACTATCAGACATATAATTTGAAAATATGTTTTCCAGACATTCCGATGACGTACTCGCAATACGAGTACTAATATTGATAGCAGGGATATAACCAAATGAAATCACCAAGTTTAAAAATTGGCCTGTATTTGATCCATTATCAAATTATGTTAAAATCTCAGATTATAAAAATAGAACTTCGATGTGGGATCTTTTCCAATTGCTTTTCGAGTAATTCATAAAACTCCATAAGAGATCCTGACGTTGGCCTATATACAATCAGAACATAATCACAACGTCCAGACAGCTCTAACTGCAAAATAAAAGACTGAAAACCATTTCTTATATATTAAAATAACCTCTCGGACATTTGCCCCTATGTCAGAACGTATATACGCTGCTAGTCCCCCGTGTCGGCGAAGTGGACGATTTTTCGTCTAAAGATTCCAACCTGAAATATGTAAAAGTTCCGAATTATGGTTATTTAACCAAGTTTCAGTCAGTCCAATTACCTGAAAATTAGATAAATTGGAAATTTCATTTATAAATCTAAACTTGAATCCAATCCTTGGCAATTCAAATGGAACACATTAAATCTATCCGACACATTACCACATGCCATCTGCATTTGGTTTATGAATAAATATTTAGAATCTTCAAACTCCAACCTATAATTACCACCAGGCCCACCACTTCCATCAAAAATTTCATTATACCTACTTTCGAAACTTACCTTATTATTTTCCAGCTCCAATACATCAATTTGTCCTGGAAGAGACTCCAATCTTTCATCCAACATCAAAGCCAAATAGACAAATTTGAGTACGATTCCACAGGGGACACAGTTCAACACACTCTAAATCTAAATTTATTACATGCTGCCCAATAACAATAATAACATCAACAATAATAATGAGATAAAAAATAACAACAGCAGAAAAAGAATAAAGAACTATTCCAAAAAAAACAAACAAAAAACCAACAATGACTCAATACGGTATACTTTGCATATTGGGTGCCTTCTCATATATTTACATTTTTTACACTACAAACAATCAACTATGAACTTTATGAACCATCAACTATGAACTCCTTCAATTTCCCGCCAAAATTTCTTTTTATCACTAATTATTCACCAGCTACTCCTTAATCACTGGGAACATGAATTCGAACAGCTATTTTTCCTCGTAAGTTTCACAAATTGCCGCTATGTTGGTTACGAAATGAATGATTATTCGGTGCATAATCAAGTTCAGGAATCAAATCGCCCGGTGAATATTTAGCACTTGTCCCATTGGGGCGATTGAAAAGTGACACAGGCGGAAAAGTTTTCGAGATCCAAGCGTCTATTCCTAATTTCCGTAGTTTGGCCCTTTTAATCAACAATTCATTTCTTGCTTTGCGAACTTCAGCTGGGACATCGTAAATGAGGTAAATATCATGGAACGACGACACTGCTTTACCTTTTAATTTCTTGGCATTTTTCAAAATATTAATTTTCAATTGTTTATTAGATACTTCAAATCGAATAAATTTTTGTTGCTCACTCACTTGGGTTGCCTTGAATGGTGGGACTGGAGCCATTTCGAGTCCTTCCGTAAGAATGCTTTTGAAGATATACTTTAAATTTTGTTCAGATTCACAAGAGACACTCCATACAATAATATTCTTTTCCAGTTTATCAAACTCCAGCCTGGCCAACCTCATACTAAAGTTATTTGATTCTTTACTCCAACCTATAGAATCATCAGCAATTACTTTTACTTGATCCTTTAGAGATTCTTTGACTTGCTCAAGCTGCCTCACTCGCTCATCATTTTCAGTGAGCTTCCTTGCAAATCCTGCATGTGATATCTCCAAATTTGCCACTTTATCTTCAATTCCCTTAATCCTATTTTCTAAAGAATCTAGTTCTTTTCCATTTTCTGTTACCAAACTGATAACAGTATTTAGACTCTCCGCAACTGCTGAAATCGTGAATTTGATTATAGAATCAGTGCTACTAGCAGTAACGTTAGGATCATATTCACCTTCTCCCCTCCGAGTGTTTTCTGTATCATCTCCAATATTACGAGGTTGTTTTGTTTTACGTCCCATGATTATTTCCAGACAACAAAATTAAATATCTGCTTACCTCACTGAAGACCAATTATTTATTCACGTGGGTCCGTTACGTGCAACCTGCTAAGCCACCGTTAATTTGGGCACGGCTAACATCCCTCTTCATAAAAACTGCTTCAAATAATCCAAATTTCAAATAGAAAAAAAATCCGAAGTGCCACTTAGAAAATCGTAAATCCACTTGTCATAACACTAGGCACCCCAAGCAAGAGCTTAATCAATCAAACGCATAGTCGCAATCAATATGTTAACAGCTGGGATTCTGCACATGTGAAAATCAAAGTTCGAATAAATTCCAATAACTTGCATAATATAATTTGAATTCCGTCTACTTATAATCCTTAGTTTCCGTTATATAATTAATCTGCTTTAGATGTTCACCTGTTAGCAACTGAAAGACTAGCTGTTACCAACTGTAATTTACTGATGATTATGAATATGATAATAGGCAGCGCGCTAGCAGTGCCTAAGTAAAGAACGATGTGGGCACAATGTTTTTTTTTCTCCATACCTGGGCACTTCGTATCGAAGGAGTTGTCATAGAAACTTTGGAAAGGGCTCATTCGATAGGAAATTGGAGTGGCTAGTGCCCTTTTAATAGTCGAAAGTGATTGGAGGGCAACTAGCCCCCCCCCCACCCACGCCCATCATTCCCCCAAACATATCCAATAAAAATTTTGAGATAGCCCCATTTTGTTCAGCGTAGCTGATTTCCAGATAGAAAATATGTTTTTGAGGAGGACACTCCCCCACAACCCTCGGGGCAAGGGTTTTAAGTTATGCCCTGAGGGCATATAAGAACGATGTTGGCACAATGTAATATTTATTATTTTTTCCTTTAGAGCAGGGCACTTCATATGGAAGGGGTCGTCGTAGAAACTTCAAAAGGGGCTCATTCGATTGGAAATTGAGAGTTCTAGTGCCCTTTTTAATAGTCGAAAGTGATTGGAGGTCAACTGGCCCCCCCACGCCCATCATTCCCCCAAACACATCCAATCAAAATTTTGAGATAGTCATTTTGTTCAGCGTAATTGATTTCCAGATAGAAAATATATTTTTGAGGAGGACAGTCCCCCAAAACCCTCAGGGCAAGGGTTTTATGTTATGCCCTGGGGGCATATAAGGTTTTTATAGAAGGCGTTGTCGTAGAAAGTTCAAAAAAGGCTAATTCGATTGGAAATTCAAAGGGCTAGTGCCCTTTTTAATAGTCGAAGGCGATTGGAGTCAACTAGCCCCCCCTACCGCCCATCATTTCCCCAAATACATCCAATCAAAATTTTGAGATAGCCATTTTGTTCAGCGTAGTTGATTTCCAGATAGAAAATATGTTTTTGTGGAGGACACTCCCCCATAGCCCTCAGGGCAAGGGTTTTAAGTTAGGCCCTGAGGGCATATAAGGTTTTTATAGAAGGCATTGTCGTAGAAACTTCAAAAGCGGCTTACTCGATATATAATTCAAAGGGCTAGTGCCCTTTTTATTAGTGGAAAGTGATTGGAGGGCAACTAGCGCCCCCCCTAGCCTCATCATTCCCCCAAACACATTCAATAAAAATTTTGAGATAGCCATTGGGTTCAGCGTAGTTGATTTCCCGACAGAAAATATGTTTTTGGGGAAGACACCCCCCATAACCCTTAGGGCAAGGGTTATAAGGTATGTCCTGGGGGCATATAAGACTTTTATTAGGCAAGGCAGGGTTTCCATAGGCAATATAATAATTTTATAGGCAAGGGTTTTCAGTTATGCCCTGGGGGTATATAAGGTTTTTATAGAAGGTATTGTCGTAGAAACTTCAAAAGCGGCTTACTCGATTTATAATTCAAAGGGCTAGTGCCCTTTTTATTAGTGGAAAGTGATTGGAGGGCAACTAGCCCCCCCCACGCCCATCATTCCCCCAAACACATCCAATCAAAATTTTGAGATAGCCATTTTGTTCAGCGTAGTTGATTTCCAAATAGAAAATATGTTTTTGAGGAGGCTACTTCCCCACAGCCCTCAGGGCAAGGATTTTAAGTTATGCCTTGGGGGCATATAAGGCTTTTATAGAAGGCGTTGTCGTAGAAACTTCAAAAAAGCTCATTAGATTGGAAATTTATAGGGCTAGAGCCCTTTTTAAGAGTCAAAAGTGATTGGAGGGCAACTATCCCCCCCCCGCCCACCATACCCCCAAATACATCCAATAAAAATTTTGAGATAGCCATTGGGTTCAGCGTAGTTGATTTCCCGACAGAAAATATGTTTTTGGGGAAGACACTCCCCCATAACCCTCAGGGCAAGGGTTATAAGTTATGTCCTGGGGGCATATAAGATTTTTATTGAAATCTTTGTCGTAGAAACTTGAAAAAGGGCTCATTCGATTTGAAATGCAAAGGGCTAGTACCCTTTTAATAGTCGAAAGTGATTAGTGATATTTTTTGTTGTCGTTGTTGTTTAGACCAGGCACTTCGTATGGAAGGAGCTGTCGTGGGAACTTCGAAAAGGGTTCATTTGATTGAAAATAGAAGGGGCTGATGCCCTTTTTAATAGTCGAAAGTGATTGGAGGGCAATAAATCCCTCTTCCACTTGAACCCTCCCACTCCCACCCTCCCGTTTGCCCATTATATTTAAAAACTAAATGTTGCCCAAAGACTAAATCAAAATTCGCTGTGATAATGCTAATTCCCAATATGACATCTCAGCAGTATCCCAAGAACGACTGAGGGTATTATGTTCAAACTTTCGGGGCTACTTCTAGTCTTAAAACTTAACCAATAAAAATAGCGTAAGTTTATCCAAGCTATCAAAGAAAGTAAACAGGTTTTTTTGCGAATGGTATCAAGTTTTCCATTTGAGGTCAACTAGAGGAGGTATTAAACTAAATTAAACAGTACTATTTGTGTCCAGATTTTTAAAAGGGTGTATGTTGTTAAAAATTGCTGAAAAATTTTCTCCAGCACATAAATAGCAGGCCAAACTATAGTCTTAAAAATGAAAAGATTTAAAGTATTATTTTCTTTTTACCTGAAAAGACTATGTCGATATAAAGCGAAGAGAAATTAATAAAAAAAACTTTTTCCACAAAACAAGTTTTTCAAAGAAAAGTAAAGAACTCCATTAAACAAAAAATAAGCAAAAATAAAATCTACCAAGCGTGAAACTACCACAAGTCAGCATCGATAAATAAATGAAACCCAAAACGAACAGAAATTACAATAAATAACCGAGTCAAACTCAAAACGAGCAGAAATTAACATAAGTTGGGCGCAAAACCCCTATGCCTTCCCAAAGCCAAAACAAAATTTGCACTTTACTGAAAAAATACAAATGAATGTGTATTGTCAGTTTAATATACATATACTGATATTTAGTAATCAAAATGTTAATATTATTTGATTTATTAAAGTTATAAAAGTAAAAAAAAATTTATTGTTTCAGTAAAGTGCAAATTTTGTTCTGGCCTTGGGAAGGCATAGGGGTTTTGCGCCCAGCTTAAGTTAATTTCTGCTCATTTTGAGTTTGACTCGGTTATTTATTGTAAATTCTATTCGTTTTGGGTTTCATTTATTTATCGATGCTGATTTGTGGTAGTTTCACATCTGGTAGATTTTATTTTTGCTCATTTTTTGTTTAATGGAGTTCTTTACTTTTCTTTGAAAAACTTCTTTTGGGGAAAAAGTTTTTTTAATTAATTTTTTAAAAAGAGGAAGTATCAAATGGTTTTAGGAGCACCTTAATTAAGCCACTTTATAAGAAAGGTGATAAAAGTGAGTGTGATAATTATCGAGGCATTTGTCTCGTCTCTGTAGGTAGCAAATTACTTAGTAATATGATACTTTTTAGACTGAGAGATGCCGTAGACAAAGTTTTAAGAGAAGAACAGTGCAGTCTTAGAAAAAGTAGAGGATGTGTCGACCAAATTTTCACTCTTAGGTTAATAATTGAGAAGTTTCTGAGTTGTCAAACACCTTTGGTCCTTAGTTTTATACATTATGAGCAATCTTTCGATTCTGTTGGTAGGAGAGCTTTGGCAAAGGTTTTATCCTTGTATGGTATACCAGACAAATGCAATAACGTGATTAGTGCTATGTACGAGAATAACACTGCTCCGGATAAGGTAGGAAAGGTTAGCAGCTGGTTTTGTATTAAATCAAGACTTAAGCAGGGTTGTGTTCTATCCACCTTTATATCGGTTATTTTGATGAACTTTGTATTACAGAGCACAGGAAAGGCAATGGGACACCACGGAATAAAATGGGGAGGAAAAAGTCTCCTGGACTTAGATTACGCTGATGATTTAAGCATCCTAGAGCAAAGTGTAGGAAAGATGACTTCTAGAGGTTTTGCGGGTTCAGGGTGCTAGAATAGGTTTGAAAATTAATGTTAAGAAGACTTAGTCACTAAGGCTAGGAATAAGTGAAGATGAAAAGGTGACGTTGGGCAGCTTCACTTACCTTGGTAGCATTATTAGTAAAGATGGTGGGAGGAGTGAAGATGCTAAAAGTAGAATGGCTAAGGCTCAGGGTGTTTTTCTTCACAATTAAAAAAAGTTTGGAAGAATAGGAAGATAAGTCTGCAAACCAAGATTAAAATATTAGAAGCTACAGTGATGATAGTAGTCAAATATGGCTCTGAAGCATGGGCGCTTCGAAAAGCGGATGACGATTGGCTAGATGTTTCCCAGAGAAATGGCTTAAGGATTGTTCTGGGTACCCGGCTGACTGACCGTATTTCAAACAATAGGCTATACGAAAATTGTGGTTCAATACCGCTCTCTAGGGCTATAATGAAAGAAGGGTTGAGGTGGCTAGGGCACGTTGTGCGGATGAAGGATGAAAATTGCCGAAGATTTTTCTTTTCGGCCAACCGTGCCAACCGTCTAGGGCTAAACGAAAAACAGGTTGTGTTCGTCTAGGGTGGGAGGACATCATAAAGAAAGATTGAAAGGAAGTGGGAACTTCGTGGGAGGGTGTAAAAAGGGAGGTTTTGAATAGATTGGGGTGGAGGAGGAGCGTGCTTAGCTGTGTTGGCCTCAGGCGGCTTGGTTCTGCGGTGAGTTGTTAGTAGTAATAGTAGTAATAGTGGAGGTAGGGACCCCCCAGTTGTAAGCTATGTCCCAGGGGCATATAAGATTTTTATGGAACGGGGGGTTGTATAAACTTCAGATCGAAGGGGATTTATTTTATCGGAAGTAGGAAGTTCTAGTGCCCATTTTTATAGTTAACAGTAAATAGAAGACAACCATCTCCCCCAAGCCTATCATTCCCCAAAACACATCCAATCAAAATTTTTAGAGAGCTGTTTGTTCAGCATTGAGAAAGGTAAGTCTTTGAGCTTTTCTTTCCGAAAAGACAAAGGGCATTAAGATGAGGCTATCAGAGAATGCTTAGTAGAGTGGTTGAACTCAATCGAAACACGTCATGTTTGTACGGATTGTCAATAGGGCATAACTCAGGAATGAATCAGTATATTAATTAACAGCTTTCAGAAAATGATAAGGGAGATGATCAAAAAGACAATATTTGCATGCTTACACTGCAAGACAATATGCTAGATTTGCAAGACAATATTTGCATCTATTTACAGTATTGAGAGGTAAATTAAACTAAATCAAAATACGCTATGTGCATGTACATTGCCAAAAGAGTGTATCTTGAGAACTGATTTAGGTATTAAGTTGGGAGTTGCAAAGAATGCTTAATCACTGCTACATTTACTACAACTAAAACTACTACTTCTATTGCAACTTCTTGTGAGGCTAAGAACACTAAGATGAATAGTTCAAGAAGTATATGAACATAAAGTTTATCAATAGGACATATCAGCAAGCAATGTCACAGCAATGGCTAATTGTATTAAGTTAAAACTTCCAGGACTTGATGAGAAGGATGTTCAACAGCCCGAAAGGCTATACGTCAATACTATTACTGTTAATGGGACCACTGTTATTGCTATTAATACTACTACTAGTAATATTAATATTATACTAGTAATACAAGTAATGCTAGCAATACAATAGTAATACCAGTATCTCGAGAATTGATCTGGATATTAAGTTGGAAGTTTCAAAGAATGCTTAATTACTGCTACATTTACTACTACAAATTCTATTGCGGCTTCTTGTGAGGCTAAGAGCTCTGAGCTGAAAATTTCATGAAGTATATGAACATACAGGTTAGCAATGCCATATACAGGTTTTCAGAAGGGTGTAACCGCAATATCTTCGGAAAAGTTTGTGTTTGAAGTTGAAACTAACAGGGCTTCTTGTGGGATATGTTGAACTAATCAAAAGAAAATATCTGCATTCTAATGCTACTGCTTCTGCTCATGCTTGTACTTCTGCTACTATTAATGCTACTTTTACTACGACTTCTGCCACTAAAGTTATGGTAACTACTGTTAATTCTACTGCTTTTACTACTGATGCTTCTATTAAAACTACGGGTATTAAGGCGAAAAGTTTGGAATGCATTGAAACTGCATGGAACTAAATCGAAACACACTATACCCACACAGTTTGTCAAGAGGAAATATCAGAAATGCTTCAAGAACGGTTAATGGTATTTTGTTGAGACTTTTAGCGTGTGTTGAAGAGGGGGCTGAGGACACCAAAGGTACTATGCGCATATTGATATTATTGCTACTCCAACTATGTCTAATATGCAAGCTGAGAGCATTAAGCTGAAGCTTTTAAGGAATATTTTGGAGGATGTAGGACTAAATCAAAACAAACTATGAGCATGTAGATTTTCTCAAAGGTGACAAAGCTATATCGCAAGAACGGCTTAGATTATTAAGTAAACCTTTAAGGGTAAGTTGTTACGGATTTTGAACTAGCTAGAACATGCTATCTGTACACTATTAATGCTACCACTATAGTTACTACAACTCATGATGTAAAGGGTATTAAGCTGTAACGTTTAGGGGGATTTTAAATTAAGCAAAAAAACTATGTGCATGCAGGTTTTCAAAAGGACATATAAGCAATATCATAGGCAGTGCCGCTCTATAATATCCAGAAATATACTTGAAGCTTTTAAAGGAGCTAATTGGATTCAAAATTAAAAGTTGTAGTACCCCTTTTAAGAGTAAAAAGAGATTGTAGGCCAAGCGTTCCTATTCCCAAGCCCATTCATTTTCCAAACATATCCAGTCAAAATTTTGAGACATTTATTTTGTTCAGCATAGTTGGACGGCCAAGCAAATATGTCTCTAGAGATATTGGGTATCTCAATCCCCTGCAACTATGCAATTGACCCGTTATCCTTTAAGACAAAATGTTGCTTTAAAACTAAACAAAAAGGCACTATGTGTATGATTGTCAATAAGGCACCTCAGCAATATCTCTAGAATGACTGGGGGTATCAAATTGAAGCTTTTGTGGCTACTAATATTACTACATCTGCTCTTACAATTTAAATAAATTAAAATAGTACAGGTCTATCCAGGTTGCCAAAGAGAAAGATAGAATGTTTTGGGAACGATATTACGTTTTATTTTTCAAGCTAACCTGAGGAGGTATAAAATCAAATTATACAATACTATTTGTGATTCTCTGACTACTGATTTCGTTGAGTACACAGAGAGGTATCATGAAATTATAAACACTGATGGAAGCAAATACGATTGTTTATTGAATATCAAGAGACTATAATGTCTGAAGAAAGACTTTTGATCCTATAGATTTTTGAGTGTTGTTGCTTATATGCTTTCTCCTTCAATTGATTTAAAAAACATTTTCCATAAAATAAGTTTTTCAAAGAAAAGTAAAGAACTCCATTAAGGCAAAATAAGTAGAAATAAGTTCTAATAATCTTCCAAGCGTAAAACAGCCATAAATCACTATGAATAAATAAATGAAACCCTCAACGAACATAATTACAGCAAATAACCAAGTCAAACTGTAAGGTTGCCCCTACTGTCAAGGCCAATAAATTTGGTAGCGTGTTACAAACTGAGGCTTGGGTAATAAATCGGTACTCAGAATTCAGTGACAACTGATTTTTATTACAAAAGAAGATAAAAAGAAAAATATTCTGATTCTGATTATGTTGAATATGTCTAAACCTCTTCTAGGTCTAATGTCTATGGTCTACTTGTTCAATCCATCAACGTTTACCGAAAAGAAAAAGATTAAGTTAATTCTAGCCTATCGAATGTTTCTACTTAAAAGATTTACACTTGAATAGCTAGTCAAGGCTTGAGTTCTGGCTTATTAAAATCCTTTAGTTCAGGCTATTGCTGAGCTAAACTAAGAATAATCTTACTTGATTTTATTTCAATTTACATTAACCCAAACCAAGAGATCCTCTTATTATTTCTTGAAAAGGGCTGTGTATTCTTTGGACCTTTAGTCAGCTTTAACTTTAGCACGGAAAACTCTCAATTGAAAATATCTGGACATAAAGGTCTGGAAATTCTTAAATTGACAATATTGTTCCCTTTTTCCCTAACCTATCTGTATAAACATCGAGGCCACCTTTGTATATACATGCAGTGCGGGTTTAACGAAATGAAAGAATGATTAAAAAGGGAACAGTGTTCTTCTTCGTATAAACGTCTGAAGATTGCACAAGGGGGGGAAGTAATGTTGTTGTCCGATAATTCCAATTTTATGATATAAGGTCTTTATAAAGTCAAGCTAAGTTCCAAGGAACTCTAGGCTGAAAAGGGGAGCACAAAGGGCTTTTCTAACGTTGACTTCTTGGTTAAGGTTCCTTTCCTCTTTGAACCCTAAGTTATTTGAAGCTTAAATTTCTGGGAAGAAATTTAATTTAGCTTATTCTAACCTTAAAATGCTGTTTTGTCCAAATGGCTCAAGCCTTGTCTAAGTGGAAATACTACCGAACTATAAACCCAAAGTCACCAACTTATAGTAAAATGTTAGATTTCAGCACTAGTTGTTATTATTTTCTCCTACATACGTATTAAAGTTATCTCCAAGTGACAGAAATCTTTAGAGGTTTTCTTCTTATTTTAATTTTATCTTCAAACTTTTATCTCCAATGGGAATTCAGACAGACAGTGGTAGTCTAACTTAATTACAAAGTAAAAACACTTACTCGTTGTTTGGTCCAAAAAAGACTACCTTGTTTCCGAGGCAAAACTACCCCGATTCGTCTGTCATCCATAAGTTATATTCTTTTTGCTACTTGATCCGTTTAGCGACCTTCCCTCTCTCCTAGCCAATCAACCCCTTTTTGTTAAAAGTAGTTTCTTTTCCAGTATTTCAAGGCCTTGCATTCCTTTTTGTTTCATAACCAAACTGGTCTAAATTAGGTCTTAAAATATTTATCACGGGTTCAAAGTTCGTTTGATTCTTGGACAAAGAAGTGTCACTACAAGATTTATGACTAGTTACCCAAAGAGAAGTTGCTTTCAAATTAAAGCTACTTTGAAATTGTCGCTATATTTCTGATCTATGAAGCGAAAGGAAGTTCTAAGCTTTAATAAAATTGAGTTACGAAATTTACACAAAATAAGGCCTCTTTACAATCTCCCCCACTTAAAATCTTAGTATAATTTTTGTTTTAAAAGGAATAAACAAAAGAAAACAAAAAAATTTACTAAGATCTAGTGTAACTCAATTTCTCCTTATACTACTTCTAAATTGAACCCCTGAGACTTTTGGTCTCTATAACCTGTATATAAATTACTTAATTTTCTGAATATCAGTCCTACTTAAAGAAATCCTATTATATATAAAGAGTGTAAAAATGTTATACGTCGATGTCCAATATGTGGTTACATCTTTCGCTTTTTCTTCTTGCAAGGAAACTCGTATTTGTTTCACTTCATCCAGGCCAGTGGTTGAAGTAAACCTATTCTATAAGCAAATAAAAGGTAAATATTCAATTTTGTCTTTCTAATGTAGTAGGACTTATGCGAAGTTCTCAGCCAAAATCCTTATGAGCTAATGCAGATATTTTTAATCTACGGGGTGTTTTTGTTTGTTGTTTCGCGGAATCCGAAATCAAACCCCTGCTCTTGTGTTGCTAAGCACAGATAAATCGACTCTTTGATTACTTTAAGTTTAAAATTGAGCACAGCTTTAATAAAAAGAAGATATATTAATTGACCTCTACGAACAGCTGTGTGCTATATTCTTATTTGGGCCCTTTCAAACTTTATTCACAATATTTTTCAAATTATAATTGAATACTCGAAAGAGTATTTAAAGGTACCAAAAGGACTAGTTACAATGGAAAGCTTGAAAAATCAAAGGCAAATACATTCTACAATGAAAGGAAAAAAATCTGTACCCGTTCTCTATTTTTAAAAAAATTACGAGTTATGAAAATTTCGAACCTTTCGAATTTTCTGAGCTCATCTCCTTTGTTGAAGACAGAAAAATCAAAAATTATTACTAGTTTAATTTAGTGTGTGGCTGCATTATAAGGAGTCTCTTATATAATTCCTATTATTCTTATCCTTTATTTGACGGATTTTTTAAATCTTATCGGCAGTACCTTTTATATTCAACAATATTCTGAATCCTATGGGCAATGCGATTTAGTTTTTTCATTGTTCCTTAGATGGTGCTACTACTATATTTTTACCAATGTGCATTGGTCACCATTCACGCTAAGTCACAATTTTCCTGTGGTATCACTTGACCGAAATCACTTGAAAGAGGTATCACTTGAAAGAGGTCATAAGGGAAAATATTATCCCTAAGAGTGGGGTAACTAACGCTAACTTTAACTCTTCTCAAACAGAGTTCATAATTCTTTACTCCCTCTTCCACCTTGCAGTGCATATATACAAAGACACCATATTGTCTTAATTTATTTAAGGTTTTGACAGCTCCCATCTTGGCCTCCTAAAAAAAAGGACTTGAATGCAGGAAATTGATGACTCCATTAACTATTTTTTTTTTTATAAAATGATCTTAAATTGACGTCTTTTTTTTCTCTTCAAAATCATCCGGTGTATACAATAAGCCATTCACGGGAATCAAACGGAGATCTCCTAACCTTTTTCTAAAAAATGGGATTTCCTTTCTTTCCTAAATTCAAAATTTTTGGTTCTGAGCTCTCCCAAAATGTCAAATCTTGGAAATTTTTCGGTATCCTGCTTACTTTAGAAGCAATTTCAGTACTGTACTAGCTTTCTTTGTCTCAATTTTTAGCCTGGGAGACTCCAATCCAAGTTCATGATCATGAATACTCTGTAAGTATATGCATATGCAGCCTTTGTGCGTTGGGAAACAACCCTTTTTTTGTATCCCTATGGATGCAAACCTTTTTGTCTTCCTTAAGAGGTAGACGCAACCCTTTCTTGCATCCTTAAGAGGTGGACGTAACCCATTTTTGTATCCCTATGGATGCAAACCTTTTTTGCTTCCTTAAGAGGTAGACGCAACCCTTTCTTGCATCCTTAAGAGGTGGACGTAACCCATTTTTGTATCCTTGAGAGGTGTCCTCTCAATCTCCCTCTGAAGTACATGACTCCCTGTCATGACATGTCCGTGACTCCTAGTCACACTAGGTCTACTCCTAACGGTTAACCTATATCTACAAACTACGGAATCTGGGCCTGTGCCTTCCGGTGGTTCCCTAATCATCGCTTGGAGGCCGCAGTGTTTTCGGCAAAACTTGCCCTAAAAATTTTCTTGGGGTTGGTTTATAGGTGCTAGGGCTAAACAATATCTTGCTTTGTGTCCTGTTTCACTACAGCGGATACAGGTTGCAGGTTTTTCACATTCCGAATGTCTATGTGGACCCCCGCAAGTACAGCATTTTATGCGAGTGTTCTTTCACTAAATTTATTTCTGGAATAACTACCCCTAGTTGGTCTTGACATATCTATTCTAAAATAGCTAGACTCTCCACAGTTCAAACATTTCTTTGGGTTGTTTCTATAATTTCCTACTTTTTGAAATTCTACTCCGGAGTTATCTCTTTGTCCTCCAGGGGAAGTCTTGTTTCCTGAGTCAACCACCGTTGCTCCCAAAGACATGTCTGACGAGCCCCTATACATTAAATCAATCGATTCAAATCTCTTTGCCAGCACTATTAATTCATCTTTGTCGTCTGTTGTTTTAGTTTGTTTATAAACTTTCCTTCCAATTGAAGGGAGCATACCACTTTTAAAAATACTAATAGTTATGTCATCTGCCCTTATACCAGGAACAGTTTTTGTATACTCTAGTGCCTTTCTACTATTTCGGGAGTAAAATTGATGTACCAACTCAGAGGGCCTTTGTTTCTCGAATAGGAGCTCTTGCAGTTTTTGTGCTGCTGGTTTTTCATGTAAAAAGGCTTATTTTAGAAGTCTTTCTAATTGGTCTAAATCTCTGATTTTAGAAATGTCTAAGCTCGATGCAAATTTTTGGATTTCTCCTCCTGTATAACAAAGAGCTTGATTTATCATAGCAATATCATCTTTCCCTAAACTCCTTTGTATTTGTTTAAGGGTGGAAATCCATGAATTGATTTCATTTGGGTATGTCAGTAACGAGATGGGAGGCGCTTGCTCCACAAATAGGTTTCGAAGCCTGCTCGTGACTGGGGCGTCTCCATAATGCTCTTGTAGAGCATTTATTCTAGACTGCGCTTGTTGTAGTGCAATTTCTAACTCTTTGATTTTGTTTTCATTTGAACCCATGATTGTTCTATCCTTATAAACTCTTAATGTCGGAAACGTTTTGAACCTTTAAATTGTTTTAAGTCACTAAAATGGGTCTATTTATAAATTGTATGAGAATTTTCTCAGTACCTTGATTTACATTTACCCTCAAGTTTAGTATTATAATTGCACACTCTTGAGGATGATTAACTTATGACCCTATTTAAGTAAATTATAGACGATTCGGATACTAGAACTTGCAGCAAAGAGAAAGAAAAGGAGAAGAAAGAAAGAATCTTAGGAAGATAAAAGGCTGTCTGAGCTTCCCTTTAAGGTTAAAAATTTCTTTAATGAACACTTTTTCAAACTTTTCTGTCTTGGATAGGTTTGGAAAACTGAACACACACTTTCTTGTGAGGAACAGAGGACTAAATTTTACCAAATTTTATCAATTCAATTAATCCTCCCCCACCTAAACGAAAGTTGCACCGAACTTGAGTACCGCTGGGACCAGTTGTAAGGTTGCCCCTACTGTCAGGGCTAATAAATTTGGTAGCGTGTTACAAACTGAGGCTTGGGTAAGAAATCGGTACTCAGAATTCAGTGACAACTGACTATTATTACAAAAGAAGATAAAAAGAAAAATATTCTAATTCTGATTATATTGAATATTTCTAAACCTCTTCTAGGTCTAATGTCTATGGTAACTTGTTCAATCCACCAACGTTTACCGAAAAGAAAAAGATTAAGTTAATTCTAGGCTATCGAATGTTTCTACTTAAAAGAGTTACACTTGAATAGCTAGTCAAGGCTTGAGTTCTGGCTTATTAAAATCCTTTAGTTCAGACTATTGCGGAGCTAAGCTAAGAATAACCCTACTTGATTTTATTTCAATTTACATTAACCCAAACCAAGAGATCCTCTTATTATTTCTTGAAAAGGGCTGTGTATTCCTTGGACCGTTAGTAAGCTTTAACTTTAGCAGGGAAAACTCTCAATTGAAAATATCTGGACATAAAGGTCTGGAAATTCTGAAATTGACAATATTGTTCCCTTTTACCCTAACCTATCTTTATAAACATCGAGGCCACCTTTGTATAAACATGCAGTACGGGTTTAACGAAATGAAAGAATGATTAAAAAGGGAACAGTGTTCTTCTTCATATAAACGTCTGAAGATTGTACAAAGGGGGGGGGGAGTAATGTTGTTGTCCGATAATTCCAATTTTCTGATATAAGGTCTTTATAAAGTCAAGCTAAGTTCCAAGGAACTCTAGGCTGAAAAGGGGAGCAAAAAGGGCTCTTCTAACGTTGACTTCTTTGTTAAGGTTCCTTTCCTCTTTGAACCCTCAGTTATTCGAAGCTTAAATTTCTGGGAAGAAATTTAATTTAGCTTATTCTAACCTTAAAATGCTGTTTTGTCCAAATGGCTCAAGTCTTGTCTAAGTGGAGATACTACCGAACTACAAACCCAAAATCACCAACTTATAGTAAAATGTTAGATGTCAGCACTAGTTGTTATTATTTTCTCCTACATACGTATTAAAGTTATCTCCAAGTGACAGAAATCTTTAGAGGTTATCTTTTGATTTTAATTTTATCTTCAAACTTTTATCTCCAAGGGGAATTCAGACAGACAGTGGTAGTCTACCTTAATTACAAAGTAAAAACACTTACTCGTTGTTTGGTCCAAAAACGACTACCTTGTTTCCGAGGCAAAACTATCCCAATTTGTCTCTCATCCGTAAGTTATATTCTTTTTGCTACTTGATCCGTTTAGCGACCTTCCCTCTCTCCTAGCCAATCAACCACTTTTTGTTAAAAGTAGTTTCTTTTCCAGTTTTTCAAGGCCTTGCATTTCTTTTTGTTTCATAACCAAACTGGTCTAAATTAGTTCTTAAAATATTTATCATGGGTTCAAAGTTCGTTTGATTCTTAGACAAAGAAGTGTCACTACAATATTTATGACTAGTTACCCAAAGAGAAATTATTTTCAAATTCAAGCTAATTTGAAATTGTCGCTATATTTCTGATCTATGAAGCGAAAGGGAATTCTAAGCTTTAATAAAATTGAGTTACGAAATTAACACAAAACAAGGCCTCCTTACAAAACTAAACACGAGCAAAAATTAATATAAGCAGAGCTGAGAGCCCCCATGCCTTCTCAAGACCAGAATCCTCCTCTTCTGTTTTTCAAAGCACCCACGCTTCTGAACATTATTTGATCTCTTATATTTCGATATTATATTGATCTCGATAGCTTCCAATTTTCTAATCTTGATTCGCAAAATTATCTTCCTATTCTTCCAAACTTATTTTCAACTGTGAAAAAACACCCTTGGCCCGGGCTATTATTATTATTATTATTATTCATTTATTGCCCGTCAAAAAAAGGCACAAAAGGTACAGTAGATGGAGTAATCACTAAAGAAAACAAAAAGAATAAAAAAGAAGAAAAAGAAAGACACAAACACACATTGAAATTTCAAACACATGACAAAAAAAACTCTTCATTACATTAATACGAACAACGATACTAACGAAAGGATGATAAAAGTTTCTTTTAAAACGGGAGAGAGATTTGTTGATACTAATAATTACATGCATCACATTAATACAAAAAAAACTATTGTGAACAAATTGGTGACCATGGATGATTAAACTTACTTTTAAAACGGGATAGAGATTTATTAATGTTAATATTAGGGTCAGTTAGCTTATACAAGTTAGCTATTCTGCTTTTAATATTTCCACTGCACCCACCGTCTTTGCTAATAATGATCTATAATAGGTGTCGATATTCTTGTTACCCAATATTACCTCTTCACTTATTCCTAGTCTCGTTTCTCGTCTTAATATTAATTTTGAAACTTATTCTTACACCCTGAATTCGCAAAACCTCTAAAAAATCATTCATTTTTCTAAAATTTTCATCTATGATGCTTAAATCATCAGCATGATATAAGTCTAGGAAAGTTTTACTTGCAAATACCTTGAAGTATTTAAATTTGACTCAGTTTAGAGGTCTTAATTAGGACCAATTTTTAACATTGGAAGCTGTAATGCATATAAAAGCGAGTGGATGCATTCCACTTTAAATATATCATTTTTTTCTTGTAATGACAATTTTTTAACCAACTGTTCAGATGGTGAAAATTAACCTCTTGTGATGCGATTTCTTGGGATGGTGTATTTTCTTTCAGAGTGCCAGCAACGCTGTAAAATATGATCTAATTAAAAATTGGCGATTATTTCAAATATTCGGGACACTGTATCTACAGTTTGACATAATAGGCTTCGCTTTCTCCTGCAACAAGATGTTAACAGTTTCAACTGCTTCTGCTACAGGTAAACTATTGAAGTGCTACGGTAAAATTTTAGACAAGCTACTCTTTTTTGTTTTGCAAAGTGGTTAGGTTAGGAAAATAAAACTTAGGGATGAATCTACAGACTAAAGGGTAACATTTTTTGTTGTTCATATTATTGACTTAAGAATAAAGTAAACATACCACTCGATGCCTTTTGGTAAACTTGCAGCTGGCACCATAATTTAGCTAGGATGAAAGTGAAAACATAATTTGATGTCTGTTTTATGCTTGGGTAAAAAACCAGTATCCAATTGAGCAAAATTATGTAAAACTAAAACCCTCACATCTTGCTACCAAAGAGGAATTGAGAAGGATTGGGTATATTAATTAATAGGTAAATTCTAGCTAAAAGCTAAAAGTCTAGGCTAAGCTATGCATCAATATGGTTAGCCTATTATTCAGATTATTTAAGATCAACCACTTGAAACTATTAGTTTATTGACTTACCTGCAAGGACCTCTTTTTAGAAATACCAATTATCCTATTTTGATGTATATATCCTTTTAGTGTTTCAGTTTTATTCATATATTAACAGAAAGCTGATTTCCTTCTGATTCTAGAAATGTAACTTTTATTGCTTGATATTTATTCTATAAATCACAAATATTTAAATATAATTTTTCTTTTCAATTGCTTTTCAAAACAGAGACCACATTTTCAACTTATGCTGACAAATCATTGGTAAAAACTTGACCAAGAAGGCAGGTTCTTGTTACTGCCCTCACACTGCTTCATGTTGTAGTAAAAAGGGGTGGTCCAAAAACCCATTGCTGTTTTTTTAGAATACCAAAGAAAACTGGTCTTTCCCAAATAGAGGTCTTTTACCCTATTTCATAATTCACTAATTGCTTCTGTTGCAAATTGCATCTTGAGCCCTTAAAGGGGCCCCAAAGGTATTTTATATGAATTATGAAAGAGCATAAAAAAAAGCATCAAATGATGTTTTCAATTTCATCCTAGCTAAATTATATGGCCCACTGCACAGTTAGGCCTACCATGAAATTTACCCACCCCTGACCCCCTAATGTGAACAAATATACCCTGAATTGTTGAAGGCAAAGCTTTGAATTGCAAAATTCAGCACTTTTTTTGTTGACAGCATTTGAAAAACTTGAAATGTTATGAAAACACCTGCAAATTTACCTGCTTTTTTTATGTTCTTTCCAAATATAATAATCATTTTTGTTGGAAATGAATTTTACCCCCATCCCTATATATACCAAATCAGGGTATATATTTGCACATTAGGGGGGGGGGTAGGGGAAATTTTATTTCTGATGTAAATGAGAGGTAAGTTTCAACTTTTCCCCCACCCCTAATGTGCAAATCTATACCCTGAATTGGTATATATAGGGGTGGGGTTAAAATTCATTTGCAACAAAAATGATTATTATATTTAGAAAGAGCATAAAAAAGGCTCACTCTCCCTTTAGAGTACACTGGCTCTTGATAACCTTTGAAAACTGCTCTATTAAAGTGAAACTTTGCAAAATAGTTCTTTTGTGTAAATGAAGTAAGAAAAAAAGTATTTTGAGCTTCATAGCTTTGCTCAATCCACATTTACAAGGTTTCAAAGTTCTGAAAATAGGATGAAAGACATATTTTGGAAAAGACCACTTTTCTTTGGCATTCTAAAAAATAGAGACAGGTGTTTGGGCCACCCCTTGGCTATTTTACTACAGCATGATATAGCCTAATGTGAGGGTAGTAACAAGAGCCCCACCTTTTTGGTGAGATTTTTACCAAAAATGTGTCAGCATAAATTAAAAATGTGGTCTGTTTTGACTAGCAATTGAAAGGGAAAAATTATATTTAATGTTTGTGATTTATAGAATAGCCTAAATATCAAGCAATAAAAGTTAGCCTACATTTTTAGAATAAGATGAAAAGCAGCTTACTGTTAATATGTGAATAAAACAGAAACACTGAAAGGATATATACATCAAAATAGGATAATTAGTATTTCTAAAAAGAAGTCCTTATAGGTAGGCTAAGTCAATAAACTAATAATTTAAAGTGTTTGATCTGAAATAATATTAATAAATATCATATAGATGCATAGCTTAGATTTTTAGCTATTCATTAATATATACAGTTCTTCTGTATTGCTCTTTGGTAACAAGGTATGAGGGTTTTGGTTTTGCATAATTTTGCTCAATTGGATACAGGTTTTTTTTCCCTACATTTCTTACCTCTATAGTCAGAATCAGGGGTGTATCTCTGGCATTTTATTTGGGGACAATAGGGGCCTGTATCTGGGTAGTTAAGCAGCATTGGCTATATAATATTTTTTCTCCAAATTGTTGGGGGGGGGGGCAATTGCCCCCCCCCCAACAATGCCCTGGATTAGAATTGCATCCTGGATCTAAATTGATTCATATGCATTGTAAATGAACTTTATTCCACCACTTCTAACTATAGAGGTAAGTTTCTTTCTTAGCTATCTGAATAATCTGTTCATAGGCTATAGACATTACCCCTGAAAACTAAAAACTAAGGTATAATGTTGTTTCTGAGACATAGAAATCAAAAGAGGATTAACATAGTAACTTGGTAATATGCTCCCAGGATATGTTTTTGGCCCTAGATTCATAACTGCAAGTATTATTTTCCTAACCTAACCCCTTTCCATGATATCAAAAAGAAGTTCATCTAGAATTTTACCAAATGTTATCTCAAATTAGAAGTCCAAAAATTTCTGGATGTAATGTCTAGCCTATTTTTTTGTAACCCAAAAGCCTATATGCTAGCTATGACCAGTCTTCTATGCAATTTTCATGCCTGTAGACCAGAAAGGGAGTCTAAAATAGGTAACACTGAATGGTAAACATCTTGATTAACAGAGTATTCAGACAACTAAGAAAAAAACTTACATTGGCAATCAGAATTTCATCTTGAATCCAAATATGACATTTGTTTTCATTGCAAATTCAGTATCTTCCTAACCTATGCTTTCCAACCTTACCCAAATATATAGCCCATGGTATATATTCCCATGTATTTATTGATTTTCAGTTTTGTCACTGTTGATTCATTTTATGGGTAAATCAGATTTAACAAGATTGATGCTAACTGAGATAAATAAGCCACATCTAAAATAAGAGAAAATGTGTTGTATTTGAGGATCTGTAAAGGGTTTAAAATTAAATTTTTAACAGAAACATATGTCATATTTGGATCTAGGACAAAATTCTGGTTGTGAAGGTAGCCTAAGCTTGTTTCTTAGCTATCTGAATACTCCACTAATCAAGATTTTGCTCATTGGAGAGTCACAACTCTTCTGAATGAAACAATAAAACGAAAATAGTAAGCTAGTACCATTAGTTTCCTGATTTTATTCTATTTCTGAATATTATAGTTGCTGCCATCATCCAGAGCCTTCTAGCATTGTCTTATCAGTTATCAATAGATGATCTCTCCCCTTCTTTCCCCTCCATCTGAGATCAAAAGAAGAATTTGGAAAATACAAAAAAAAAACAAGTGTCTGCCCTTTAGATATCCTATTTCCTCTTATAAGTGCTGTAAGTAACTTTCTTTCAAGGCCCTTGTCTTTTTTTTCAATAAGATTACTAAGTCCAGCCTATATCTGCTAATATAGAAACAGGGTTTCTTAACCCCCTTAAAAAAAGACAGAAAACCTAGTTTTGAAGGTGTTTGCCTATATTCTTATTCCTGTATTCTCAAAAATATATGAAGGATTCCTTGTATATTGACTAAAAGAAAAATTCCTACCTCTTACTGACCTGAGGCAATTTGGGAACCTCAAATCAACTTCTACTTACCATTACATTGTTTTTCTTATGAACTCAATCGGAAAAATTCTTTGAAAACCTAATTGCTGGCTAAATTTAACTTCCATTTGTCTTCAAAAAACATTTGACATTGTTAACCACAATATACAAGAAACTTGACCTTTTTAACCACAATATAAGAAACTTGTCACTGAATTCAATATTGACTATTTCCTGGTTAAATTGGTTACCTCCTTCTTATCAAGCAGATCACAGATAGTCAAATATCAGAATCATTACTCCAATACACCCCCCCCCTGTCCCAAAATCAAGTATCCAGAGGTACTCTCTTAGGTCTCTTCCTTTTTTCTGTTATAATAACCTTGCTAAGGTATTCTGTAACAGATGGAAATTTGTGGATAACCTAATGGTTGTTGAAACCTGCTACAAAAAACTTATAAAGCAATCCTATGAGTATCCTCAATGATATTGCAGATGATGCTGTGGATTTAGACATGAGAGTAAATCCCTTGAAATCTGTGATAATGCCAATATGTTTCCTTAAAACCTCACCCCTTTTTCTCAACCCTATCCACCCAGATATTTCTGTGCCCTCCTTTAAATGACTTGGGGTCACAATTTCTTCTAATTTAAAGTAGAATATCCACATTAAAGATATTGTCCATAGAGCTAATGCATCTGTTTCCCTCCTTAAGCTCTTAAATAAAGTTAGCATCCCCATTCCATTCTTTAAGATCTTATACTGCCTTTGTCCACCTGCTTCTTGAATAGGATTGTCTTGTTTGGCATCCTGGCATCTCCTTTGAAGAATCAGAGTAAATTGAATCCATACAAAAAAGAGCCCTGAGAATAATTTTCAAAGCTAAGGTTCCATATTCACTCCTTCTAAAAAAGGCCATCTGGAAACACTTGAGCTCAGGAGAGGTATATTGTGCCTCTGTTTTGCAAAAAATGCAATAACAAACACAGAAAACTTTTTCCCAAAAGAAACTGCCCATCCAGACATTACCTGCCATGGACTGTTTCTGAAGCTATTCCTATCTTGTCCCCCATTTGTTGCTTTACCTCCAGATGTGAAAAAAATTCCCCTTCATTACTGATATGTTTGTTTGCTTATTTTGTTCCCTCCCCCTTTTCATATGTTCTTTTTAAAACCTCTTTTAATGTAGGCTATATTTTATTACATTCTTTTTTAGTTTATCAGTTTTTGCCTTTTTAACTTGCTGACATTTTACAGCTTAATATTTTTCACTAATGAATGGTTTGTCATTCTGATATTGATTTTGGCATTGTTTGCCAGTTTTTTAGTTGTTGTGCTTTTTTTATGTTTTTTTTTGCTCTTTTTGGTTTTCATGGCTCCAAAATGTGAATTTGGCCCTTCAGGGCTTGTGAGAGGAATTTTTGAAAAATAAATACCTTATTTTATATCCCTCCCTGATGGTCCAGGAAATAGCCCTAGGAGGTAAAGCTTGTGCCTAGTTGAGAGGCTTCTTTCTAATAAAGTTTTAGGGATGAATCATGGGTCTAAAATAGGGTGAGATACCCAGTATTCCAATACATAGACCTAGTCATCACCTGAATTATTGAATTGCTGTAAAAATTCAATTATGAAACCTAAAAAGTGGATTGTTTAACCATTGATCTGAGTCTTCTTAATATCAGACCTTCCTGAAGCCTCTTGCGGAATCTAGGTGGGAATAAGGGTCAAGCTAACATGTGTCTCCAAGGAAAACCTACCAGTACACCTCAAAGCAATGAAGGGGTTGTACAGTCCACTAAGCTTCACACTGAGCATGGTGATGGCCAATGTGCTCCAGCTGCTGCAAGATTGGGGAACTTGTGGTCAAATGTATCCCCAAGAAACATCCAGTTATGATGATAATAAAGAGAAAACAGAGAAAAGGTTTGGCTACAGCATCCCAGTTTTATGCAATGTGACAAGAATGGGGCTCTCATTGAAAAGTGGGCTAGCTGCCATCATATCAAGACAACAGGCCTAAATATTGGCTGCTGGAACCTTTGATCTGTTAAATGCTCACTGATGCAAGCCTTTATTGCTGAAGAGTTTAATAAGTACAACCTTCATATCATGTGTGTTTCAAAGGCTAGATTAAATGGATGTGATTTTGTGATGCACCTCTCTGGGAAAAAGTGTATCTACTACAATTCAGGACCACTAGACAGCTCTGGAGTTGTCTTTCTTTTATCCCCAAAGATGGCAAAAGGGCTTCTGGAATATGAACCAATTTTGGAAAGAATTGCACAGGCAAGACTTAAAGGCCATACCAATAATCTGACAGTCCTCAGTATATACGCCCCCACTGAGATACCCATGAGCCCCTAAAAGACGAGTTCTATAGTAATTTTCAGAATGTCATCAATAGAATATCATTCACAGATGCTCTTATAATCAGAAGGGACTTCAACATCAGGCTTGGCTTAACGCTCAGTGCATTGGAGCAGGTAATTGGCAACCACAGACTTGGTGGTAGATGTGCAAATGGAAACCAATTGCTGATGTTTGCCATGCAGAATAACCTGAGTATGGCTAACACATGGTTCAAACACAAACCATACCACATATATACCTAGGAATCCCAAACTGGAAAGGTGAAAGCTCAAATTGACTATCTGCTTATATCACAGCAATGGAAGTCATTGGTGGAAGATTCAAGAGTGTTCAGAGGAGCTGACACAGGATCCAGAAATTGGTCTGACTACTTTCTCCAGAAGACAAAACTGAAGTACAGACTCAGTTCAAAGGAGATTTGTACACCCAGCTAGAAAATAGACATTTCTAAACTGAAGAAACCTGAGTAGCAAGAATTCTTTGTCCTTGACCTCTTGAACCGGTTTACTGCACTGCACAGAGAATGATTCTAACAACCCTATAGGATTGGAAATGAGGATTGAACAGAAGTGGAAAAGCTTCAGAGATAATGTGAAAGAATCTGCCATTGAAACTCTGGGTGTGGTTAAGGGGAAACTCAAAGAGTGTATTTCCAAGAGGGAACAACAGACTTAACCATTTGGACAGAGAGGGTAGGGTATCTGGGGGCCCTCAGTATCCATGTAGAGGGGCTTTGTGGATGTTCGACAATGGGAAATGTGAGTGCACGTTCTTTAGGTGGAAGCACCAAAGGTATCCATGGTGAAGATACAGATAGTAACATATTTCCTTCAGCTCTGACTGATGGACTATTGGAGGTGGGCCTTGGTGAGAGAAGGCGAGAGTCATCTGTTGTTGTTATTGTGGGGTAAAGGGGGTCATCATTTAGTCTCATTTGGGGCCTGATGTATAATCAGTTCCTTTGGTATGTTGAGCCATTTTGAGTTGTCACCAGGTATGAGCAAGGGGTATCTTTAAAGGCTTTTGTTATCAATGCTTTTTCTCATTTCTTCTCGTCGCTAAGTTTGACCCACACTGGTTGTCATGCCTTTAAGGTAGTCATTGATTTAGCTGTTCTATCATGGTATGATTTCTGAAAGTTTTTTTTTTGTTTGTTACTTCAAATGACGAATAAGGGACAGTTTTTGGTTCAAGCTGTGATGAAATCGCTCGTAGTATTGAACTCATCAGTAATTCTGCAGGTGGATGCTGTCCATCATCAGTTGGTGTATTTTGATATTCAAGAATGGCTAAGTATGGATCTGAGTTGTTTTCTAGTGCCTTTGATATGAGTTTTTCTTGAACTTTGAACTGCTTTTATGACAAGTCCATTATCTTGGGGGTGTTTTGGGCTGCTTGTTTTGTGACTTAAGTCTCATAGTTTGGTAAAGCTGTTGAATTCTGATGACCCGAAATTAGGGGCGTTATCAGATGTGAGTCTTTTTGGTATTTCATGGTGACTGAACTGGCTTTTCAATTTCGTAATGATGGTTGATTAGGTTAATGATTCTAGTATATTGAGCTCCAACAATCGACTATAGTAGTCAATTGTCATGAGGTAATGGCGATTCTGCCAATCAAAGATGTCAACAGCCACGTTTCCCCAAGGCAGCTTTGGAATTTTGGAGCATAAAAGCAGCTTTTGTTGCTGATTGTCACAATATGTGTTGCAAACATCACACCTGGATATGAGGGAAGTGATGTCTTTCGTTATACCAGGCCAGAAGATGGCAGTCCTAGCATGCTGCTTGGTTTTGGCTATACCCAGATATGATACATGCAGTTAGTGCAGATATCTGGCTGCATAGATGGGGGAATTACGCCTCTAGTCCCTTTCGGAATTGTGCCTTGGTTGATGACTAGTTTGTCTCTGTGGTTCCAGAAGGTCAAGCAGCTGGAGTCACATTGTTTTTGAGAAAGTGGCCCTCCATCCAGTATAGTTTGGCTCAATTTTCTCAATTCATTCCAGGTTGCTTGCCTGATTTCTTCCATCTTGTTGTTGGGTATTTGTAAGTTTCTGAAGGTTACGTGGACAAAAAAATTCCATTTGTTGTTCACTTCTGATGTCCAAATCTGATGTGTGTAACCTTGACAGTGCCTCAGCCACAGATATTTCAGAGTCTGGTGTATATACAAATTTCAAACTCTATGGTTGGGTTGATAGCATCATGTGTTGAAGTTGTGGTGGCGCTTTTGAAATTGGCTTGACCAGGATGCTTTCTAACGGCTTGAGTTCTGTTGTCAGTGTTACAGTTCAACAGTATGAGTGCTGATGAAAATGCTTGCATCCAAATACAATTGCGAGAAGTTCCCTCTATGTGGGAATATTGCTGCTCGGTTTCACTAAGTGAACGTGAGCCAAAGGCGACAACGTTTTCGTTAACTGCACCTAAACCGTTTTTTGTGTCTTTGGATTTTGGGTCGAAGTATGCTAAGTTTTTGACACAAGGCTGATTTTTATTTTACCAAGTGCCTGTTCATGAGCTGGTTGCCATTCGTATTGATCAGCGCGTGCTAATTCTCTCAAGTTTTGTTCAGTGACGGTAAGTCTGGTATGTACCTAGACAGGTAGTTTAACATACCTAAACGTTTTTGCAGTTGATTGTTGTTTTTAGGGGGTGGCATTTCGGAAATGGCCTGAGTTTTCTCAGGGTCGGGTTTTATTCCTTCTGAGGTCAGGAGATGTCCAAAGTATGGGATACTGTCTGTGCCAAATATAAATTTATCTCGCTTGAACTTCACGTTTTTCTCGCGAGCACGATCAAGCGCTGCCTTAAGTCTTTCATCATGCCCTTTTTCATCAGAGCCGCGTATGACAATGTTATTGATTATCAACCCCAGATCAAGGTTTTTGAAAGCCTCCTTCACTTTCCTTTGGAAGTCATCTTGAGCAGAATTGAGGCCAAAGGGGTGCCTTTTGAATTTGTAACGACCATAGATGGTGTCGAAAGTCGTCAGATCAGATGATTAATTGTCAAGCATCATGGACCAGAATCCACTGGTGGCATCAAGTTTGGAGAACACTTTAGCACCAGTACACCTTTGGGCAAAGCTTTTAAACGTTGGAATTGGATGATGCAGCCTTTTTAAGTTCTTGTTTGAATCAACCAGGTCCAAACATGTCTATAAGTTCCCATTTGCTTTCTCCACTATCACAACTGAATTGACCCAGTCTCTAGGCTTTGTAACTTTCTCAATGTCCTTCAACTGCTCCAGGCGATCAAGTTCAGCCTTTAGTTTCTTCTCTAACGCAAATGGTACTTGCTTTGGTGGTTCAATGGTGGGGATAGCTCCTTCCTTTAATGTTAACTTACATAGGCCAGGCAGCTGTCCAATGCCTTCAAAAACATCGGCATAATTGTCTGTCATGATATTGATTCGATCAGGGGTCTGTTGCATAGATTGGATCTCAAATATAAATTTGACAAGACCTAGGTCAATCCTGATTTGTCTACTGATGTTTGGGACTTTTTGAGTATTGACAACAAAGAATTCATGTTTTTTTCCAGGTCTTTCTTTGTACTGTACTTCAGCTTAACACACTCCATATACATTTAACTTCCATTGGTATAGCTTGTCAAGATGCTATTGTTTTTTTTAGAATTGAACAGGGGTATAGCCTCTCATATTCCATCAATGGAAGTATATTTACGTCTGCTCCTGTATCGATCTACTGCCCAATGTTATGGTTATCCAATTGATTAGTGGAATGAATTGAATCAATATAGAACTCACTTCCGGGGCTAGATGAAAAGTCTGATGCTCATATGTATGAATCTGGTGCTTTTCTGGCCTGATAACTAGATCTTGATCCAGCAATTTCCAGCTGGTAAATCACTTCACTCAAGCATCAACTTATTGTTTGAAAACTGTTTTTGTTCTGTTCCATTCATAGTTAGTAGTTGTGCTTGGGTTTCCTCTGTTGCTCGGGCTGGGTGAATAGCGGTAGTGAGGGTAAGTGTTGATCCTTGTGTAAGTAACTTCTCTCTGATTCTGTCACTTCTTATAGTACCAAAGACTAGTCTGTCTCTGACATTTTCATCGTCTGAATTTTCAAATGCACAGTCTTTCGCTAAGATCTTTAATCTTGTCACATATTGTTCAACAGTATGATCGTGATTTCTCTTGTAAAACTGATATCTTGCAAATAAGAGGTTAGTGGTTGGTACAGCATAAACATCAAATTTTGTTAAGTATGCAACCACTCTTTGTTCAGAATCGGCAACACTGAATGTCTTAAATATGTCTCTGCCCTTCTCCCCAACCCATATCAATAGGTAGGAGCACTTCTCAGCTTCTGATTTGCCACTCAGGGGGCCACTAAACATTAACTTAACATGTTGTTTAAACTTAGTCCATGTATGCTTTAGATTAGGGGAATTCCAGTCAATCATGGGTGTAGAACACTGAGTTGAATCCATCTTCTATACTTCTGACACCATGATTTCACATAATTTCAAGGTTCATTTTAAAACCCAAGCACCTGCAATGATGTAGAACATAAGTACTACATAACAACGGTAATTAACCAAACACTAAACTTTGCAAAGACTATGCATACTGGGTTGGACCACACACCAGTCACATTGAATGGAACCTAAATCGACAACGTCCAGCAGTTCAAATACTTAGGATCTCTAATGACCCCTAATGACCAATCACATTGAATGGAACCTAAATCGACAACGTCCATCAGTTCAAATACTTAGGATCTCTAATAACCACAACAGGAGAATCTGCAGACAAAATCCAAAGCTGCATCCATCTGCATAGGATGTCTTCCTTTTGCTGCATAAATTGCTGTGGAAGCGAAGTTTTGTCAATGTAGACAAAACTTCGAGTTTATGACACCACAATCTTTTATGTTCTCCTCTACAGATGTGAAACTTGGTTGTTAAAAGTATTAGAGGTCCTGAAGCTGAACTCATTTCATTACAAATGCCTGTGCTGCATTTTAGGACTCTGCTTATCAGACAGAATCTCAAACAAAGAGATTAGGAGAAGGTGTAGTAATTGCCCGCTTGTATCTGAGGTGGTTAAAAAAAGAAGACTGAGATGGTTTGGTCACACAATGCATAGACCAGACAACAATATAAGCAGGAATTTCTTGTCTAGGACACGCTAGAACTGTGAAATTCTTACTTTATAGTATTGCAGCATGTTTCTATTAATGAGATTAACATATTTTTTTTTATTTCTATCAACATTCTACAACCATTTTTAAATACTAAATTTTTATAAAAATTACATTGCAGTCGCTTAGGCCGAATTCTCTTCACAGGCCAAGAATACAAGAGATTCATTAGCTTATCTTAAATCACCTTTGCTAGCAATATGACATTCTGAAATTTTTGCTTTATATTGTACAGCACATTTCTAGCATATAATCAGATTTTCATGATTCATTTCATCATTGTCCAAATTTTTAAATTATACTGAAATCACACATTTGTGCATAATCTTAATTCTTTTGTAATGAGATAATCCTATTGGCAGTTTAAGATTACAAATACCAGTCAACAAAGAAATACAATGTATGAAACACCATAGGAATACAAAAAATGAAAAACAACATGTTTATAAATTATTCAGGGATATACCTGGCACAATTGGGGGGGGGGGGGGGTGATCACGTGCCCCCTAAATTTTGAAACTTACCGTCTAGGATGGGAGGGGGGGTATTTTCATTGAAATATGCCTTTTTTGGTATTTCTGTCGAAAGAAAATACCAAATTTGCCTCCTCTCCCCCCGCACACAAACAGTTCAATAGAAATTCTGCCCTTTTCCTAAAACTTGTGAATTTACACCACTGGTAGTGTGTAGGAGGGGGGGGGGCTTTGTTTCCTGAGTTGTAAATATTATATTTGGAAAGAGGCATCCCATTGATTTGGGAACCCAGTGGACTACTGTTTTGATTTTATTATTTCCTTTTGAGTGCAAAATATGTATCTAGACCAGAATAGAGAAGAGAATATTTAAGATTGATAGGCCTTTGATCTAGAGCTCAAAATATCCCTAACATTCCACTGCAAAAGAAGATCTAATTGTAGGGATATTTGTGGATTATTTGCCAGCAGTTCTACTGTGTCAACTCATTTTATTCTTAAGTGACAAGGGATATGCTGGATTTTGTGTTCATTTCTCTTTTTCCTTAACTTTCCAAATAGTACTTATCTTTGTATCGAGGTTGCTAGGTAAAGGTAAAGTAAAGAATATGGCATTGGACTTTACAGTCCCTACTGGTGGTGCTGATCTCTGTTGCTTGGCCCTTCATCCAGGAAGTGCGATGGGGGGTTGGGGGCCAACCATCCTGTGATTTCGAACACCCTTCCTGTTTACCTTCCCCAGATTTCTCCAGGTACCCATTTAGAGCTGGGCTGACTCTGGCTGAGCTTACAGAGTCACGCCACTGACCCCTGTCCCAAACCAAATAATTAGATAGATTGGATTTCCTAGCAAGGTTGCTAGGAAAGGTAAATAAGCTGGCAACAGACTTGCAAAAGCATAACGCAAACAATCTGCTTCAAGGATGCTAGTTGCCCAACCTCTTGCTTATTGCAGGCATAGAACAAGCCTGTAAGGTAACACTCTGTTCTATAGGCTCATGTGAAGGGAAAATAATAGAGGCAAAAGGGTAGTACCATTAAATTCCCTAGTCAACACTTTTTTCCAAATATAATGGTCTATACATAGACAGTTGCACCCCATCCTCCTTAACAGGGCCAGATAATACATTTATATGTTGTTTCCATTGCTTGAATCATTACATCTACACATTAATGGGCAGTATTCTCAGCCCGGTCCTTGCATTGTGCTATTATAAAATAATGAGAATTTCGACAACACATTATTTCAGTGATTTAAAATATTGATGAAAATAAAAGGAAACATAAAAATCTGGTCAAGATAAACTTTCTACATACTATAAAATAGGAATTTTATTATTTTAGTGTTCTTTTCTAGTATTGTATTGGGCCCTATCAGGGGAGGCGGGGGGGTGCAATTGTCATAGTAGCAACCATTATATTTCAAAACCGTGTTAATTTTGGAATCAATTGATAGTACACTTTATTTATTCTGGTTTTTCATTCAGAAGGGCCATAGAATCAAGGGTAATGTTTTAGTCAAGTTTATTACAAGCCTGATAGTACGAAAACGTATTTGAAATAACGCCAACAGCAAGGCAGGTTTTTCTTTCAAGCCTGAAATTTTTAAGATATACTTAGATCAAACTGGGTAGAATGGGAAATTTACCCCATTGTTTTTTATAGGTACTCTGTTATAATGGTTGTTCTTTAAAAGTAAAATTTTTATATAAAAACAGCTGTTCTTTTTGTAATTAATATTTTTAAGTGAATAATTTGGTTAGTTTTAGTTTATATGTCTTTTTATGATTGATTGATAAGCATAAAAGATCTAAAGCCAAATTGGCCAGCCGTGACAAAACAAGGAAATGAATCTGGAACCGACAAATGGGTTTATGGCCAGCATATAGAAAAAAAAAACATAAAAAAAACAACTAGAATCTAAAATTAAATAATATGAATAAAAATATATATAAAACTAGAACAGACTAACTAATTGTTTTTCTGTGCTGAAGACGCCTTGTTATATACTGCTACTACTGCTACTACTAACAACTCACCGCAGCACCAAGCCGCCTGAGGCCAACACAGTTACGCACGCTCCTCCTCCACCCCAATCTATTCAAAGCCTCTCTTTTTACACCCTCCCACGAAGTTCCCATTTCCTTTAAATCTTTCTTTATGACGTCCTCCCACCCCAGACGAGGACGACCTGCTTTCCGTTTAGCCCTAGACGGTTGGTCGAAAAGAACAATCTTCGGCAATCTGTCATCCTTCATCCGCACAATGTGCCCTAGCCATCTCAACCTTTCTTTGATTATAGCCTAGAGAGCTATTGAACCACATTTTTCGTACAGCCTATTGTTTGAAATACGGTCAGTCATCCGGGTACCCAGAAAAATCCTTAAGCAATTTCTCTGGAATACATCTAGCAAATCTTCATCCGCTTTTCGAAGCGCCCATCCTTCAGAGCCAAATTTGACTTCTGTCATCACTGTAGCTTCTAATATTCTAATCTTGGTTTGCAGACTTATCTTCCTTTTCTTCCAAATTTTTTTTAATTGTGAAAAAACACCCTTGGCCTTGGCTATTCTACTTTTAACATCTTCACTGCTCCCACCATCTTTACTAATAATACTACCAAGGTAAATGAAGCTGCCCACTTGATCAATTTTTTCATCACCCAGCGTCACCTTTTCATCTTCACTTATTCCTAGTCTTAGTGACTCAGTCTTCTTACCATTAATTTTCAAAGCTATTCTAGCACCCTGAACTCGCAAAACCTCTAAAAGTTCATTCATCTGGCTCACACTTTCCTCTACGATGCTTAAATCATCAGCACTATCTAAGTCCAGGAGACTTTTTCCTCCCCATTTGATTCCGTGGTCTCCCATTGCCATTCCTGTGCTCCATAATACAAAATCCATCAAAATAATCCATATAAAGGGAGATAGAAGACAGCCCTGCTTAACTCCTGATTTAATACAAAACCAGCTGCTAACCTCATTTCCTACCTTAACTGCAGCCGTGTTATTCTCATACATAGCACTAATCGCTTTAATGTATTTGTCTGGTATACCATACAATGATAAAACCTTTGCTATAGCTCTTCTATCAACAGAATCGAACGCTTGCTCATAATCTATAAAACTAAGGACCAAAGGTGTTTGACAACTCAGGCACTTCTCAATTATTAACCTAAGAGTGAAAATTTGGTCGACGCATCCTCTACCTTTTGTAAAACCGCACTGTTCTTCTCTTAAAACTTTGTCTACGGCATCTCTCAGTCTAAAAAGTATCATATTACTAAGTAATTTGCTACCTAAAGAGACAAGACTAATGCCTCGATAATTACCACACTCACTCTTATCACTTTTCTTATAAAGTGGCTTAATCAAGGTTTTCCTAAAATCATTTGGTACTTCCCCTTTTTCAAAAATCATATTCATAATATTCAGTAATTTGTTTCTAACCTCAGAGCCACCATATTTAAGAAACTCATGTACTACCCTATCAGCACCTGGAGCCTTATCATTTTTTGATCCTTTAGTACTGTCGTTAATTCTTCCTTGCAAAACAAATCTTCCCTCACATCCAAGGTATCACAAACTTTTTCATTTTCCTCTATATCTTTACCTGCAACTCTATCTCGGTTTAGCAAATTCTCAAAATGTTCTTCCCATCTCTCTTCAATTCTTTCCTTGTCACTAATTGTGGTCCCATTTCTATCTTTAACTGGGCCAAGTCCGGATTGACTACTCCGTCTCAATTTATTGACATGCCAGTACAATATTTTACTATTATGCCGTCTAGATGCATCTTCCAGATCCTCGACACTTTTATCCATGGCCTCCACTTCACACCTCCTTAGTTCATATTTTAATGCTTTCTCCACTTTCTTTACATTCCTTTTGTTTTAATTCTTGTACAAGTCCTTTCTCCTTTCTATTAAACATAAAGCTTTTTCACAAATATTCTTAGCTGCAGTCCTAGCTTTCTTCCCTAAGACACCTTCAGCAACTTCACAAATTATTTTTCTAAAATTATTCCAACCATCTTTCACATTATCAAATTTTAAACTCTTAAGTTTAGTATACAACTGTTCCTGGAAAGTTTCTCTCAAATTCTCTTCCTGGAGTCTACCAACATCATAACTTTCCGGGAGGTAGTTACCCTTCCGAAATTTGAGCTTTAAATTACCCTTGACACTACCAGATGGTGATCTTTACTTTTAACATCAATAACAGCACTCCTATATACCCTAGTATCCTGTATTGATCCTTTCAGTCTTCGGTTTACTATAACATAATCAATAAGGTTTGCTGTCTTGCCATCACGTGAATACTATGTTAATTTATGATCCATTTTATGACCAAACACCGTATTGGTTATAACTAGATTGTTATACCTACAGAATTGCAAAAGTCTGTATTCATTACTGTTTTCTTTTCCTACGCAAAATTTACGTAGGCTAGGATACCATCTATCCCTATTTCTACCAACCTGGGCGTTAAAACCTCCTAGTAAAAACATCATATTTCTACCTGAGACCCTATCTATTTGCTCTTGTAACTGTAAATAAAATTCATCTGAGTCACCAGTATCTCCATCAGTCGGTTCTACAGGGGCATATGCTACTATAACTGATACCCTGAACTTTTCAGTCATAAAATGAGCAATTAGTATTCTATTACTAATACCTTCCCAGCCTAAACAAGACTTAGCAGCTTCCTTATTCATCATGAGCCCTACTCCCTGTCTATGTACCCCACCCTTCCTGCCTGAGTAAACAAATTCTATATCACCTAATTTCAGGCTTCCTACCCCTGGGATATGAGTTTATGAAACTCCTAATAAGTCCAGTTCGAATCGTCTGCATTATTCAGTCAAAATGTTGATACAATGGTCATTTTTTAACGTCGTAACATTCCAAGTTCCAATTTTCATGTTCTTTAAATCATTGAAATTATTTTGGCCTCAGGATAAGCAATGATCCCGGATACCAGTGCTGGACGGGGATCACATATCTTCTCAAGTCTACACCGAAGTGCTTAAGCCGGCTTAGAACCGGACAGCAAGAAGTCCCTGGGACCTCCATGGATAGAGGCTTTGTGCAATTCTGGGCCTATGTTGGTCATAACATGGTTTTCAGCACTTGGCGATGCTCTTCTATCAACAAGAGTCGAAATCCTGCACAGACAATCTCAAGCCTATTACCTCGGACTCTTTATATATTCATGCCTACAAATATTATGCTTCTACGGGGAGGCAGCCCATAGTAGATAAATTAGCTAGGAAGAGGTTTTTCAGCCCGAAGACGCCCTTCAAAACATACAAAGGCCAGAAGAGTTATCCATCGATCCGAATCCCGTGCGAATGCTGTGTCGTTTACTAGGCTATAATTTCCTCAATGGGCGCCACTCCTCAAATGGAATTAGGATTGACCGCAAGATCCCCAGTCTTGCGGGTACCCTTAAAGGGTCGAGGCAGACCTACGCAGAGGCCGTTGTCCAAATATCTGGATCTTACGCCCTGCCGCAGTTGTCTTCCTATAGAGGAACCTCCCACGATGGTGTTCTGCATCACCATGCAATTTAACCCATTACTGGGAGAAGGATTGTAACTCATGGGACTTGTGGGCACACCTATTGAGTGTACATTCGAGGGACCTTCATCCTCCTCCACCTGCACTTATGACCCCAGGTGAGAGTGCCCAGTTTCTATTACGGACCCCCAGGGACAAGATACCCCCTTGGTCAGTGTCTCCTATATTACCCTACATATAGTACCCTACATATTTGTAGGGCGTTCCCCTATCGCCACCTGGGGACACGCTGAGTGGCCTGGGGGAGGCCAGCTAAGTAGGCCTACCTGAAAATCCTCTAACATTGCTAAGGATAACAGATGTAAGTTGAGCTTATGCATTCTTGCTTCTTAAAACTAAAAGCTAAGTAGGCCTACCTGAAAATCATCTAACCTTGCTAAGGATAACAGATGCAAGTTGACCTTATGCATCCTTGCTTCTTAATACTAAAAGCTAAGTAGACCTTCCTGAAAATCATCTAACATTGCTAAGCATAACAGATGCAGGTTGAGCTTATGCATCCTTGCTTCTTAAAAACTAAAAGCAAAGTAGACCTACCTGAAAATCATCTAACCTTGCTAAGGATAGCAGATGCAAAGGCGAAATATTCGTTTGATTCTCCTTCTCTTTGTTCTCTCTACTGGTCATAGACCCATTTGTTGTTTCCAGATTCATTTCTTTGTTATTGACAGGGGCATCCCGGGGGGGGGGGGGCCTCCCAAATTTTTTGGCATTCGGTAAAATTTTTGCCTTTGGCAAAAATTTCGGCAGAAATTTTGTAAAATCGGCCGAAATTTAGCAATATTCTTGATTTCTGCAGAGAATTCGGCATAAATCAGGTAGCGATTCGGTAAAATTTACGAAGATCGCCCCCCCCCCAATAAAATGAGCCTCAGGATGCCCCTGTTATTGATAAGCATCTTTGAGAACTGGGGATTTATCTGATAAAATAGTAATGTAACTCAATCAATTTAACTATTAAAATCAATTAATTTAACTATTAAATTAATTCTTTGTTACAGGAAATCCACGAAACAAAACTGCTTTAAAACCTGGCAGATCTCTAATGGACTGGGTAAGGCTAACCCAATCAGGAGTTGATTTAACTGGCTTAAAAGGGAGGAAAATTGAAGTAACTATAGAGGAATTGCAGAAGCACAGTCAAATAGATGATCTTTGGATGGCCATAAAAGGTAGGTTAGCCATGTGTATTATATAAGTAGCGGATAATGGGTGTGTCCCTGTGGATTTTTACTTGAACCCCATCAAAGATTTTCAAGTTCCTTGACATTTTGGTACTAACTGGGTTGTTCAGGACATTATTCAAAATGATATCCATTTTTGCTCAATAATTTACCAAATAAGAATGTTAATGTTTGAGGCCAATTTCAGAAACAATAATTCTGCAGTTAAGATAGTATTAGTTTTGATTTGGAATCAGAAGTTAATCTGGGCTGTGTGTTATCCCAGTTTAGATGGACATTGTCCTAAGAAACACAATAAGGGCTATGGAAGAAAACAGTATTAAATAGCACTGAAATGAATTGAATGTCTTTGATAAATGAAAAACCTTTGGCAGTATTTATTATGCTGTTATTATTATGAATGCCAAAGTCCTCTATGATTATAGTCCTTTATTGATTATATTCCATATTCATAATTCTGTATGCCAAAAGGTTAGACTTATAAGCTTAAAAGAGTTTTTAAATTTAATACATTCTTCAGTTTAACACTAAACACGTTTATTGAACAATTTCATTGCTAGACACACACATGCTTGATCTTGTATGCATGTAGAGATGTAGCAATAGATGTAGATGTAGCAATAAACCCAAGTTTCATGTCAAAAGAAACAAAGGTTGAACACAAAAAGTATATCCATAGCCTAACAGAATGCTTGCAACTCATTTAACGCTTATGGGAAGAAGAAGAATTATATTCTTTCTACCAAACAGACTTGCTAAAAAGTCATACACACCATCTAGAAATGAAAAAAGAAAATACAGGAATTAAATTCCCATATTTACATCACTATAGTATCTGCTGAAAAATCACTACAGCATCACTAGGCTTAAAAAGTCACATCACCACAGACAAATCACTAATGTGCTACTAATATATTAAGTTTTGTTCAAAAAATGCAGTATTATCACAATAGATAGTGGATCCAAATAATTGTCTTTATTTTTTGCAGGTGTTGTCTATAATGTCACTTCCTACGTTGAATATCATCCAGGTGGAGCAGAAGAGTTACTTAGAGGAGCCGGAAAAGATGCCACGGATCTCTTCAATGAGGTAACTATCGTCAAGACATAATTATCATTGTTAATTTTAATTGATCTACTAGTTAACCAAAGTGCCTGTCAGACAACATGCATAAAAAAATAACTGAAGTGTATACTGAAGTGTAAAAAATTTTCCTTAAAGTTCCAACTCAATCGCCAAGGTACGAGATAGAACAGGGTCTACTTACCCGGTTACTTATATAACTCATCACCTCTTAATGAAACCTAGACTGCACGCAATCTCTATAATGAAATATAATTTCTTGCCTTTGAGTAAAAGATAAATAAAAGTTCAAATAGGGATAAAATCCTTTTAATAGACAGTGATGATGATAACAGTGATAGAAATTCAGAAATTCACTTACTACTGATGACGGTCAAAGTTTTACTACTGATGACGGTCACTGCATATGTGACCGAAATATGTGGTATTTTTGTGAATTTCTATCACTGTTATCATCATTGTCTATTAAAAGGATTTTATTGCTATTTGAACTTTTATTTATCGTCATGGAAAGGCAGTGTGGTCACCGAAATTATTTTAGTAAAAGAAAAAAAATCTGCTTTTTTATAAGTATCCAAAGTTCAACTTGCTTATTTATTCTCCGCTCCTTGAGAAAACTTCTATTACCTGCTCTATAGGATCTATAGTAGTCAGGTCGCAGTTTTCAGACTAGCCTGGTGTATCACACATATACTGTATTATTATACCCCTGTCCCAGTTACTATTTCATGAATGTATCTCTTTTTTTCAATTATATTGTTAAATTGCCCCTTAAAGTTTGTCAAGGAATCGGATTTTATATTTTATATTTCGACGAATATAGACGAATTTTATATTTTATATTTCGACGAATATAGACGAATTTTATATTTCGTCTGTCTTCTTCTTCTGAAGATGCTGAGGTGCTATCTAATTGATGACCAATTCATACTTGGCTTATCGAGGTTATATCAATTCCAATCAATGTGGATGCACCTTGACTAGTTACGCATTCCTGCTTCATTTGGCCAATTTCTTTCTGAGGCGAACGAAGGCGTTACTTTAGGAGCTTGTAATCCAAAACCTTGTATTTTTCATTTAGTTATCGGAATTTTCGATGAAAAAGAAAATTTACACAATTTAGACCGTCATTTGTTATCTTATATTTAACAATCTACTAGGCAATTAAAATGAATGTTTGGCATTCATAATTAAAAGTTTCTTTCTGGATTAATTCTATGTATGTCTCTAAAATACTGAATTTATTTTATTTTGCTTGGTATAATGTTGTTTTAAGTTTAGGTAGTTAAGAGTTTGTTTTTTAGTACAACCAAAATTTGAATTTAACCGTAATGTTATAGTGACCATACGCTAATGACAGTACATGCATGATGACGCTACAATTAGATAATTTAGCTCTGTAGTGAGATTAAACTAAAAAAAAAAAGTTTCTTTAACTGAAAGTAAGGAGCGACATTAAAACTTAAAACGAACAGAAATTATTCCTCGTATGAAAGGGGCTGTCCCCTCCTCAAGGCCTTGCTCTTTACGCTAAAGTTTTTTTTACTGTTTTAAGCAACAAAGGTGTGAGACAGAGTCAAACTTTAGCGTAAAGAGCGAGGCGTTGAGGAGGTGACAGCCCTTTTCGATACGGAATAATTTCTGTTCGTTTTAAGTTTTAATGTCGCTCTTTACTTTCAGTTAAAAAAACTTGTTTTTTAATATAATTTCTGAACGCTTTTGAATTAATGCAGCTTTGATTTTGACTCACCGTACATGAATAATTAAAACGAAATCTGCATATTAATTTTACTTTTTTGGGCTAAATGACTTTCTCGAAATTTTGATCTGATGTAACTTACGAATAACTTACGTAACGAACTTCTATATTTCGTATATTTTTATTACGTATATTAGGGGGTTCACCCCCTAGTCAATTCCTCGCTCTTTACGCTAAAGTTCTAATTTTATTCGAATTCTTTAAGAATGACCGCTTAATCACAAAGGCCGTTTATTAGAATAAATAGCTCCGATGAAAGTACAAAAAAGAACTTTAGCGTAAAGAGCGAGGTAATTTTTTTTTTTTGTATGATTAGTTAGAGTAACCTTATTACTTGTGGACTCTTGGCTTGGCTTTTGGAGATGTTTTGGACTTTTTATTGTTTGTCTTTTTGGTTTTATTTGATTTCTGATTTTATATTGAATAATAATGGTAATGATAATATTCAAAGGGGTCTGCCGAATATTAGTAAGTGTAATGGTCGTTGTTTTCTTTGTCAAGATCACTTCATCCCTCGAAATTATGTTAAAAGCACTTTATATAATAAAAAGTTTCAATGTTTATTAACTGGACAGGTAAATTGTAAAACAAATAATATTATCTATTTACTAGAATGTAAAAATTGTCAATTACAATATGTGGGGGAAACAATTAACAACATATATAAGAGATTTTCGGGACATAAAACTACAATTGCCAAGGAAAAAACAACAATTATCTAGTTCAATATTGTAATAATGGTACTTGCTCAGTATCTAATCTAACTATTATAATTTTAGAAAATCTGGACCTAGAAAACTTTACTAAAGAAGAGTAAAATAATAAATTACGCAGACGAGAAGATTATTGGACCATGCTCTGGGTGCCGCGTATTCTTTTGGGCTAAATGATCGAGTTGCGAAATACGGAGACATGTCGAATGTGGTTGCTAACTGTATTAATGGGTTAACTGAGCACCCTTCTTTTAATTGCCCCACTAAACGTAAAAACCGATCAAGAGGACATAGGAAAAATAATAAAAAAAATATTTAGATTTAAATGCATTTTTAATCGATTTAGGTCACATATTTGAGACTAATGGAATGACTAGTTTAATAAAATCTTTAAATAAGTTATCAAGGAATAATTTAATAAAAGTATTCTGGATTGCAAAAAATAGTACAACATGTAACTCAAAAACTAAATTAATTTATGATGCAGTTTGCATTTTAGTTAAATCAAAATTTATTTCAAAATATAATAAATCTGATAAAATTGTTGATAAGGATAATAGATTATTTTGTCTATTAATTTTAGTTCTAAACAAATAGAAGATATTAATTTACCAAGAATCTTAAACCAGCGGAGAGTGAAGAATGCCCTTCCATGTATTTGGTGTATAAAGATAGTCCAATTTTAACATATAAGTTTTCAAAAACGATTGGTCAAATGATTTTTAACTATAGTTCAATACTTAAAAAACTTGACAGGGAGAGTAATTGGAAACCGGTTTGTAATTGCGAGCAATTTTTACCGTATGTGGATCAAACTTATGAGCATGTTGTAACGGGGGATTTGTCCATTATAAAGCATCTTCATCTTCAAAATATAATGAAAATGGGTGCTAAGTTCCGTCTCTCTTACCGCATAAGGCCAGCAGATATTCTTAGAGGATTAAAGAATGATTTAAATTTATTTATTGATAAATGGTGCAAGAAGGAGAAAATTACTAAAGACAGATTTCAGAATTGGATAAATTTGATTTTGACCAGTGTACGAAATAGAATGTATAGAATTAATCCAACAGATTCTGAGAAAAATTCAATATTTTATAATGCCAATATGAAACAAGCAATTGCTAATATACAGAATGAATTTATAATTGTACCAGTTGATAAAGCTAGCAATAATTTTGCCATAATTTGTCAGAAACTCTATTGTGATATTTTATCAAAAGAGTTACAAACAACAAATACATACGAAAAGGCTCATATAGAGGAGAATAGTTTAATTGAAAATATAGAAGAAAGAATTTTGGAAAAATTCAATATTAAAATAAATGATAATGATAAAAAGTTTCCTTTCTTATATTGGACGATAAAATTTCATAAATATCCACCAAAACCACGTTTTATTGCTGGGGCAGCAAGGTGTCCAACCAGAATTGCGGCTACTGACCTATCTTTAATTTTAGGAGAAATTAGAAAATAAATTTAAAGCATATTGCTCCGGAATTAAAAAATTTCTAACTTTAACCCATATTGGAGTGTTAATAACTCGTTACAAGTGATAGATTCTTTGGCGAATGTTTCAGCTAAAAGAGTCGATTCATTTGATTTTACTACTCTGTATACAAATTTGACACTTAATTTAGTATTCGAAAAATTGAAAATGGTCATAAAGAAATCTTTTCTTTTGTCTAATATCGGATTTTTGAAAATTGATACTTTTAATAAAAAAGCCCGATGGACGAATTTCTTTTGAAGTACTATTAATTCAAGATGTTATAGCTTGGATATGGTATGTGATTTATTGGAATTTGTTCTATTTAATACTTTTATAAGATTTAATGGGAATTTATATAAACAAACTGTTGCTATTCCTATGGGTGGGAATGCGAGTCCATTCATAGCGGACCTATTTTTAAGTCAATTAGAATACGAATATATGATAAATAAAAATAGCCCAAGCAATGTAAAATATAACCTTTCAAATAATAAAAGATATCTGGACGATCTATTAGTAATAAATTGTGCAGAGTTTATTGAGATTTCAAAAAATATTTATCCACAAGAGTTAATTCTGGAGCCTAGCTATGGGATGGGGCACTCTGACCATTTCTTAGATTTAAATATTAATATTTCAGATAATAATAAATTAGTTTTTAAAATATATAATAAAACGGATGATTTTAATTTTGAAGTAATTAATTTTCCATTCCTTGAAAGTAATATACATTCAAATATTACTTATTCAGCTTATTATTCCTAATTATTTAGGTATGCAAAAATATGCAGTAATTACACAGATTTTAAAAATAGATGTAAAAAGCTGAGCGAAAAACTGATCTCAAGAGGTTTTTCTGCCAAAAAAATTAGTTGGCAATTCAAAAAATTTAGTTTTATGTATCATGAACTTGTAAGTAAATATACAAAAAATTGTAAAGAAATACTGAATGATATTTTAATATAATTTCTCGTTCGCTTTTCTTTTTTGGAATTTTGAATTTGTAGACTGTTTTCAAACAAGCTTGAGGATCTTTAAATCTGTAATTGGTTCCGGATACCAATAAAAGACACATCTGGACCAGTCTTCATTTGTTCCAGAATGGTCTCTGCTCAGTGACCTCTGGGATTTTATTAAGGAAACAATGAAACACTTTTTGTATGTAATTTTTAATAGCTTAACTAGTATGCATGTATTTCACAAGTTTTACCTGACATAGGGATACCATATAGATCTTATGGTAGAGGCTCCACTGTGCCGGGTAAAGAAAGTAAAGCCTCGAAACCTGTTAAGGCAGGTGGTATTTCTTCTGATGAGCCCTAATGGAAGGTTCTACTGGGAAATATTTCGCTAGATTTAAGGTGCTTTTGCTTGTAAATTTACAACGACTTACATTTATTGATGACGACTTTGCATGGACTTGGACATTTCTATTTGGTTGATGGTTCGGTTATACTGTTTGGTCCTAGGTAGTTGGAATGATGAGTAAGGTGAAAACCTCGTTCAAGTGCACATTTGTCTCAATTGCTGGATTAGGACGACAGTTTTTTTTTTTTTTTTTTTTTTTTTTTGCCAAGTAATTACCTATTAAACATAATACAAACATGAATATAAAATGATTGCTCATTTAAAGAAATAAGATATGAGTATACTTTTATTGACTATAGGATTATCCATATTCTGATGACTGTTTTGTAATTGCTAATTATTCTTCCTTCTTAGGTACATAGATGGGTTAACATTGAATCCATGCTTTCAAAATGTGTTGTTGGAAAGCTGCTGCCATCCTTCATTAAACCAGTATTACCTTCAGTAATGGATTTGAAGAATGGGGCTGTGAGACAAATGTCAAAGCCAGGTTTGTATGAATTAGAGTATCTTTTAAAGTTTTTTCTTAGTGTTTTACTCTTTTACCATATTTTGGGCCACTGAGAGCCATAAATTGACTTGGTGTACACTTATAAAGGGAAAATTACGGGCCCAATGCCGATTGAAAGAAAAAGAAGAAGAACAAATAAACATATAACTCAACTGTATCTCAACAAGCCGTCGTCAGTGTTGGAAAGTAAAAAAAATAAAATATCAAAAATAATTAAAATGAAAGCATATTTTAAATAAAAAAAAAACAACCCAATATGTACAATTGACTACTCCAAGTAAAAAGCTATGTAGGAGAATGATTCTATACAATTTGGCTACCTAGGCAAAAACCCAAATATCAACCAGCCACTCCTATCATAACAAAAAGAAAGAGGACGCCTTGTTGTGATATATCACAACAAGTTGTGATGTGAACTTGTTGTGATCGCTTGTTTGATCTTCTATTTGTTCCTAATTGCCTTTGACCCGTTTTTTTTCAAGATTCGCTTCTTTAGTTTTATCATGTTAGTTTTAGTTTAGTAGGGAGGAATTAACATGGGTAATATCGGTAAGAGGAAATTTAGTAGCATGTGGAGACAGGAGAAAATATTTTGGGAAGATTAGGTCGAAGGCTGGTCCCTATTTTTGTCCGATGTGTGGGGACGAAAATGGTGATTTAATTCATTTTTTATGTTTACGAGGCATGTTTTTTAAGTAAGTACCGTTTCGCGATTCTGCCGTAGCAGCGCTACGGTCGGCGTTCTGCGCATGCACGCTGGTTACCTACATCTCTTGTCTAATTACTGACGCCATTAGAGTCCGATTCTTCATTGTTTACGTTGTTTACTGAGTGTTTACATGCCTCCGACAATCGTGAGTCCCGCCGATTGTGAAGTAGGGACTGTTATACGATTTCTTAGTGCTAAAGGGGTGAAACCGACCGATATTTATCGTGAGATCTGTGAAGTTTACGGACAAAAACATTACGAGTGATGGAATGGTAAGGAAATGGGTGAGAGGATTTAGAGATAACCGCACAAATGTGCATGATGAAGAACGGAGTGAGCGTCCTTCGGTCTTTAATGAAGATTTGGTGCAGAAAGTGAAAGAAAAGGTGAGAGAAAACAGACGCTTTACAATTTCATCAATGGTGCAACTGGTTTCCTCAATATTCTCGTAGTGTTTTGTATCGCATTGGGACTGAGAACTTGAATTACCGAAAATTGTGTTCACGTTGGGTTCCAAAAATGTTGACGGATTTGCACAAAACCCAACGTTTAGGCAGTGCAGTGACTTTCCTTGAGTGGTACCACAACGAAGATAAAGATTTTTTAGACCAAATTGTTACTGGTGACAAAACATGGGTGGGCTACTTCACACCAGAATCAAAACAACAATCCATGGAATGGCGACATTCATCATCACCCAAAAAAGTGAAGTTTAAGCAAACAACTTCTGCCCGGAAAATCATGTGCACAGTTTTTGGGACAAAAAAAAGTATTGCTAGTGAAGTTTCTGCCTCGTAATGAGACAATCAATGCTGCGTCTTATTTTGAGACGTTGAACAATCTCCGTCGTGCAATCCAGAACAAAAGACGTGGCAATTGAGTAAGGGTATCGTTTTACTGCATGACAATGCCCGTCCACATGTGGCTAATCGGACCGAAGATCTCATCAAATCTTTTAAATGAGAAACTTTAGATCATCCTCCATAAAGCCCTGATCTGGCGCCCAGTGACTACCATTTGTTCCTGCACTTGAAGAAACACCTGGGTGGTCAGCGTCTTCAAGACGATAATGAAGTCAAAAAGTTATGATACAGTGGTTAACAAGTCAGGCGGCAGAATTTTACGAGGAGGGTATTCAAAAACTGGTACCACGTTATAACAAGTGCCTCAATATTCACGGAAATTATGTAGAAAAGTAGATTAAGGTACAGGCTCTCATGTAAAAATAAAATTATTGCGATATCTTAGCACGTTTTTTTTTTAATTCCAAAACGGTGCTTACTTAAAAAACATACCTCGTATGCAAGGAGTTAAGGGGTTTGAGAGAGGAAATTTTTCCGGGGTGGTTCGAAAGGGAGGAATGGGTGGGTAATATATTAAGAGATAGAAATTTTTGGGGGATAAAGAATTTGGGAAGATTGATTGGACTGGGCATGGAGCATAGAGATCATTTTCTTTAGATTTATTTTTTATTTTTGTTTTGTTTATATTAAGGATGTTTTCATTTATTATTTTTGAAGTGTATTGTGTATTAACCATGGCCCAGTGCAAACCACGTAACCAGTGCAAATGAATATCAAAGTCATAGCAGCAACTCTGGGCATTCTAAGCATAGAGCTGCACGCAATGTCCCCCCCAAACATATCTTGCATTTGTATTTTTTGGTTGTATACCATAATGTAAATGTTCCAAAAGTCTGTGTGCTGGTACTTATTATTTTAATTTTCTCTTGAATAGAAAAAAAATACTACTACTACTAACGACTCACCGCAGTACCAAGCGACCTGAGGCCAACACAGCTACGCACGCTCCTCCTCCACCCCAATATATTCAAAGCCTCCCTTTTTACACCCGCCCACGAAGCTCCCATTTCCTTTAAATCTTTCTTTATGACGTCCTCCCACCCCAGACGAGGACGACCTGCTTTCAGTTTAGCCCTAGACGGTTGGCCGAAAAGAACAATCTTCGGCAATCTGTCATCCTTCATCCGCACAACGTGCCCTAGCCATTTCAACCTTTCTTTCCTTATAGCCCTAGAGAGCGGTATTGAACCATATTTTTCGTATTGCCTATTGTTTGAAATACGGTCAGTGAGCCGGGTACCCAGAACAATCCTTCAGTAATTTCTTTGGAAAACATCTAGCAAATCTTCGTCCGCTTTTCGGAGCGTCCATGCTTCAGAGCCATATTTGACCACTGTCATCACTGTAGCTTCTAATATTCTAATCTTGGTTAACAGACTTATCTTCCTATTCTTCCAAACTTTTTTTAACTGTGAAAAAGCACCCTGATCCTTGGCTATTCTACTTCTAACATCTTCACTGCTCCCACCATCTTTACTAATAATGCTACCAAGGTAAGTGAAGCTGCCCACCTGTTCAATCTTTTCATTACCCAACGTCACCTTTTCATCTTCACTTATTCCTCGCCTTAGTGACTTAGTCTTCTTAAATTTAATTTTCAAACCTATTCTAGCACCCTGAACTCGCAAAACCTCTAAAACTTCATTCATTTCGCTCACACTTTCATCTAGGATGCTCAAATCATCCGCATAATCTGAGTCAAGGAGACCTTTTCCTCCCCATTTGATTCCGTGGTCTCCCATTACCTTTCCTGTGCTCTTGACAAAGTCCGTCAAAATAATCCATATAAAGGGGGATAGAACACAACCCTGCTTAACTCCTGATTTAATACAAAACCAGCTGCTAACCTCATTTCCTACCTTAACTGCAGCAGTGTTATTCTCGTACATAGCACTAATCACTTTAATGTATTTGTCTGGTATATCATCCAAGGATAAAACCTTTACTAAAGCTCTTCTATCAACAGCGCTTGCTCATAATCTATAAAACTGAGGACCAAAGGTGTTTGAAAACTCAGGCACTTCTCAATTATTAGCCTAAGAGTGAAAATTTGGTCGACACATCCTCTACCTTTTCTAAAACCGCACTGTTCTTCTCTTAAAACTTTGTTTACGGCATCTCTCAGTCTAAAAAGTATCATATTACTAAGTAATTTACTACCTACAGAGACCAGACTAATGCCTCGATAATTACCACACTCACTTTTATCACTCTTCTTATAAAGTGGCTTAATTAAGGTTTTCCTAAAATCGTTAGGTACTTCCCGTTTTTCAAAAATCATATTCATTATCTTCAGAAACTCATTTACCACCCTATCAGCACCTGGAGCCTTATGATTTTTTAGTACTGTTGCTAATTCTCCCTCACAAAACAAATCTTCCTTCACATCCAAGGTATCACAAACTTTTTCATTTTCCTCTATATCTTTTCCTGTAATTCTATCTTGGTTAAGCAAATTCTCAAAATGTTTGGCCCATCTCTCTTTAGTTTTTTCCTTATCGCTAATTGCGACCCCATTCCTATCTAACTGGGCCAAGACCGGATTGACTACTCCCTCTCAATTTAATAACATGCCAGTACAATATTTTACCATTATGCCGTCTAGCTGCATCTTCCAGATCCTCGGCAATTTCATCCATGGCCTCCACTTCACACCTCCTTAGTTCATATTTTAATGCTTTCTCCAGTTTCTTTACATTTTTTTTTGTTTTCATATAATCTATCACTCAGATAATTCTTGTACAAGTCCTTTCTCATTTCTATTAAACATAAAGCTTTTTCACTAATATTCTTAGCTGCAGTTCTAGCTTTCTTCCCTAATACACCTTCAGTAACTTCACGAATTATTTTTCTAAAATGATTCACACCATCTTCCACATTATCAAATTTTAAACTCTCAAGAACAATCATGAAAAATATTAAAACAAAAAGATTTGGTTATAAATTAAAAAAAAATTAAGCTTTAACAAAAATTTCTGCATACAAAAAAAAAGAAAAGAAGACTGAAGAAGAAAGAAAATGTTGCTCCTCCACTTTTGAAGAATCGAACCCTGGAATTTTGCCCAAAGAGTCTTACTGTTGTGGACCATATAATATGCAACTAAAGTAGAATCAAGCGCGTTTTTCTGCTTATTCATGCTAAATAAGTGGCAAGCTCAGAGCTGGTTGCATTTTACACAAAAGTAAGAATTTGCACAACATTGGCTGAAACGAAAAACACCTAGAAGTAAGCATCTAGGCGAAATGTTTGGGGAACGAAATGTTGAACGTCCTTAAATGGGATGGGATGGGTCATAAGAAAGGATTTAAAGAGAACAGCAAATGGAAGGGAGCTCTGAACAGAATTGGTTTGAGGACGAGCTTTTGGAGGCAGGCGTATTGGTATCAGGTGGCTTAGGGCTGCAATGAGGAATGTGCTGAAGTAGCACCTGTAGTTTGCATGATAACGCGCATCCAACAGCCAACATTACGTAATACTATTGCACTACCATGCAGTTCACTCATACAATTCCAGTTATTGACTATTCGTTGAA